>QFEZ01000346.1:14327-28966 GCA_003316425.1 Russula lepida | reverse complement strand
GTTGGCATATAAGTGGATGTAGAATTATTAATTGCATTATGTAAACTCGTTTGAATCTATTGTTTAAAACTTAGTGGGCACTGATCATTTTAAATAAACAATTGTATATAAAGAAGTCCATTTATTTTAAATCAATTTAGACATAAGTAGAGTTAGATAATCACACTACAAATTTTAAATAAAAATAGTCCACTCATGTTGTGGCGTCAATTCATTCCAGATGGCTCAATATTGAGCCGGAATATTTTTATTTAAAATTTGTAGTGTGATTATCTAACTCTACTTATGTCCGAATTGATTTAAAATAAATGGACTTTTTTATATACAATTGTTTATTCAAAATGATCAGTGCCTACTAAGTTTTAAACAATAGATTCAAACAAGTTTATATAATGCAATTAATAATTCTACATCCACTTATATGCCAACTAAGTCTGCTTATGTTGAGCTCTATAAAGGAGGTAACTAATTTACAATTGTTTGATCATTCTTATTTGAAGTTGTCTGGCATATAAAAGATCATCAGCAAATCACTTAATTGTTTTATTATTATTTGTAAGGACAATCAAGTCAATTTAGTTGTCAATTTATTGGACACAAGTTGATTCTTTAGTCAACTATTTGCAGAATCTACTTATCTGTTCCTGCCTGCCATGCAAGTCACTGCCCCTGCCTGCATCCCTTCCCCCACCTGCATCCCTCCCCTGCCTGGCTCTCCAATGCATGTGCACGGGATGTAAAGCCCCTATTATTCCCATCCCCCCATCCCCCCATGTCCTAGCCAGTTTATTCCCATTCTCTGGGAATCCCTATGGCTCACCCTTATCATTCTCCTTACGTGTTTTCGACTGACTCATACCACAAATATTAATGTAACTTAGAATTTTGTAGAATAAAAAAAAATATTATATAATTTGATGCGAGAATATGTTACATAAATAAGGGCCACTTATATGTGCGTGACTTAGCCACGTTCTGGGAGCGTGGGCTTTGGGTGCAACTGAGATGTGGGGCTCATTTTGCCACATGTTTGTCACATGGTTGGTTGCAAACTTACACCAACTCCTTCCATCCAGTGGGATCTGCAACAGAGATGAGAGTCAATATCGGTCATGCATGCTTGTGCACACTCCAATACTTTGTAGATACGGCTGCACTGGATTAATTTACAAGTCTGTAAAATATCTAAGGCTGTGGATGTGTGAAACACTGTTGAAAATGCAAAAGAGAGCTACAACAAGCTCTATCAGGTCAGGGCACTGGTGCGAGTCACACAGAATTTTGCATGCTTCAATACTCTGCAAATATAATTAAACTAGGCTGCTACATGTTTTTGTCAAGTTACGAAGGCTGCAGGAATGTGCTGCACTGTCAGGAATGCAAAGGACAGCCACAATGAGTTCCATCAGGTGATGCCAGTTGCACATGTTCCTAACAGTGCCGCACATTCCTGCAGCATTCACAACTTAACAGAGACATGTAGCAGCCTAGCGTGGTTATATTTACGGAGTATTGGAGCATGCACAAGCCTGTGCAACTGGCACCAGTGCCCTGACCTGATAGAGCTTGTTGTAGCTCTCTTTTGCATTTTCAACAGTGTTTCACACATCCGCGGCCTTAGATATTTTACAGACTTGTAAATTAATCCAGTTCAGCCATATTTACAAAGTATTGGAGCGTGCACAAGCATGCACGACCAATATTGACTCTCATCTCTGTTGCAGATCCCACTGGATGGAAGGCCGCGGGGTTTGCCGAATGCTAGCCGAGATTTTTTTTAAAATGGTGCACGGACAAGGTTTTCTGAATACGCTGTAAGACCATAACGTATGTTGACTCAGTCGGGTACATGAGCGCATCGCTTTTTGATGAAGTGACCTAGTTATTATCAGGCTATGGTGGAAGATCCCAACCCACGTGGTCCAAATGAGGTCGAGGCATTCGAGGCATTTCAGTTTCATTGGGCTTTCTGGGTTTTATTTCTCCCCGGAGCATCTATCGGTATCTGATGCGACCATGTTGACATTCATCACTCCGATTCTCCTTGGTTTCTCAGGGGCGATATTTCTCAAAGAGTCCGTTTCTCTCAAGGAAATGTTTTCAGGATGTAGGCGTCGTCGGTCTACTTGCTGTGGTTGCTCTTCACGAACAGCTAGTGTGCAGCTTCGTTAGCGTTATTTTGATAGCAGGGCCACAGTTTCTTCTTGGTGGTCCCGAGGGCGATCCTTCCGAGGTCATGATGCTTGGAGGAGGAAGGCAATCTGTAGTATGCCATGTCCTGGTAGCTGATCGAAAAAGACGCTACAACGTCAGCTACTAAATATTGATCCATCAGTGGCAACGACAACCGCGAAGCATGGTCATTAACGCGGTACTTCTTCTTTTCCGCACAACTAGCTGCCGCGGGAAGATTGGGCAATGAAGGAAAATCGACTTCAGTTACGGCGGGCTAAATAAGATCGGCTGCCAGTGGCACAGTTTCATTTTCTTCACGCTATGTCCGCCGTTCTGTTGCAAATTGTATATCACGCTTTTATACGGTGACAGTTGTTCGTTCGTACGTCCCATTTACCGAGTCACACTGACTACGGATAGTTTGTGTTCACCATCTCACCTTTTCAATTATGAATAAAATGTGGTCTTCTTTTGCCTCGTTCGATGACGGAATCGAACCCGTGAATGTGTATCCCTGAAGCCAGCTCGCTCAGACATGTGAACGGAAGATCGGGAGGTCGAAAGGGGGAGAATCGGGAGATGGTGTCATTAAAGGGAAGTCGGCGGCATATTTGTATGTGGTGTCGGATGAAATCAGAAGATCTTGAGTTTTTGCCTAAGCTACGGGGAGAGCGAAAGAATACTGGAGAGCCTGGGGTTCCGAGTCAGTCAGCTCCAGATGCACGTGACATCCCATCGAACCCACACTAACTTGAGACTTACATCGCGTTTCTTAGGTCCGAAACCGATAAGAGTACGATTTCTATGGACAAAAAATTGGATACGTACGGTACTAAATGATACAAGGTGTTTCTACTTGGCCCCATGTCCTCGCAGTAATTTCGCAACTTCGTCATGTCCTTCCGGGTCCACAGCCGGAAGCTGCAATGCAGTCATGCCGGCATTATCCTTCGCCTCAACGTCAGCACCATGCTCAAGCAGCAGACGCACTGCCTCCAGTACTCCATTGCGCGAGGCCTTGTGCAACGGAGTCCGGCCGATCTTATTCCGCGCATTCACATCAGCACCGCGCTTCAGCAGTAATCGAAGGACAGAGCCACTTTTGACACGATGACCACATGATGCGTCATGTACGGGGGACCACCCATCCTCATCCTCAGCATGGATGTCGGCTTCGTACTCAATTAATTTCTCGACCACTTTGACATTTCCATTGAAACTTGCGGAATGCAATGGAGTACTCTCTTCAAAGCCCCGGACATGCGCATCTGCGCCGTTATGACGGAGTAAATCTGCCGTCTGGAAGTGTTCCCCTGCTAATGCTGCCACTAGTGGTCTCATATGGTAACCCCCATTAGCATTCACATCCTGTGAATATCTGATAATGAGGTGCTCTACAAGGTCATAGAATCCACAGAGGGCTGCGTAATATAGAGGAGCCGCAGCAGATTTGTGGAACGGTGTGAAGGAGTAGAAGATTGCACCGGGGGAGGTCGGGACGTCTATATCATATAGCGTAAGCCACACCCTAAAATGTGGTTTGCCAGGGTCGAAGAGACATTCCACCCCCTTCTGTAAGCGTGACGACACCCCCCCGAATCGAGCATGAGTAGTCCAGTGCTCGGCAGCATATCGAGCCAGTGGGTGTTCTTCGGGCATATGACCTTCGACGTCATCTTGTATTTGTAGTAAAACACCTAGGCAAGCTTGTGCTAAAATCGTATGTGCAGGCTTCAAATCAATATGGTACTTTGAGACTTCTCCACTTGTGGTAGCGAGGTGAGATGAGGTCAAAAATTCCTTGACCGAAAAATGCGAAAATTGGAGGAAGCGCGAATCACCAGCTTTGACAATAACAATAAGACTTGAGCATGCGAACAGAAGAGCTTGTTCTTGGTCTTCCCACCGCCAACCTGCGTTCAGCCGAGGGATCCCCTCCGCATTCTCAAAGTCAACTGCGAGGACCTCCGCAAGCTCCGCAACACGAAGAGGCCGGGTGGCCGCAACCAGGCATTGAAATACTCTTCGAGCAAGCGCCCTATTCGGCTTCTTAACTTCCTGCAGAATACGCAAGTATGTCTCGTCCAGCGTTTCTGGTAATTCCCCGAGCGATCGTCGCACACTTGACGGAAGACAGACACGAAGGACTTCCAGCTGACAGAATATCCACCGAAACCTGTCCGAAGATTTAGAGAGCCATTACGAACATAATCAATTCACTTACATTCCATCAGCTCGTTCAGAGAGCGTCTCGATCACGAGTTCCTTATCCTCCTTCCTCCACCTCCGCATAATTAGCTCCGACTCCGAGTAAACCACAGACCGAACATAGTCCTCGATATCTTTCTTTTGTCCGCTTTGGTCATGGAGCGATACCCGGCGAGAGGTCAGAGGCTCGAGCACATCTCGTATGTCGACTTCTGGCCGACTCGTAACACATATATGAACATTTGGCATATGAAGGTCGACGAGCTCCTTCACAAGCTGGAGAACTCGTTCGCGAGGTGTTGGAATCCCAGAGGCGTTGGAACATTCATCAAGGGCGTCTATGACTAGATAGGTTGGGCGTTGACCTGGCAGTGCAAGCATCTCTATCAGGCACCGCTTCAACGCGTCATCATTAGGCTGCTCCTTGCCATTGTCGTGGTCGGAATAAAGACGAGATAGAATGTCGCAACGAGGACCGGAGCGAGAAGAAAGCTGGGTGAGAAGGGAAGGGACTAGGTCACGCCAGTGTTGTTTGCTGATGTCTCGGAAGTCGAAATAGAAATATGCCATCGAGGCTTGACCAGCATCGCACATGGCTTTCAAATCCTGGATGATTGTGGAACTGGAAAAGACAATGGACTCAGTTAACTCTGACAAAACACAGAAGGCTGTACGGACCAAAGTATGCTCTTTCCAAAGCCAGCTATAAATAGGGATGTCATTAGGCCATGTCTGGCGGCGAAATGGCACAGGCGGCGCACGACTTCCATGAACCCAGAGGAGAGACTCGGATCCTACTGACTTCCATTCCTTATATGTGTTGCCATTGAAAAACCAGGTCGCCGATCCCTCGTGATGGGCACTACACGCAATGTTGTGGTTCGTAGATGGATCCGGGGGCGAGAGCCATCTACGAAGATCCTGTCGCAATTGATTCCCTGTGACGATGATTGAGACTATTTGCGCATGAATGCGGCTTAAAGATCACGAACATTCGACGCTGAGCGCGATATCAGCAACTCCCCTCACTCTGCCAGCGTCATCCATAGCATGTGTCGCATTTAGCACTTGCACAGCAGCCATTTGAGCCTCCTCTTGTGTCAGCCTGTCTAATCTCTTCAAGCCCTCCTCAACATCCGTCCAATTATCTGTATTTCTGAACAGCTTCCTTAGATATCTCTCTGAAAGTGGTCCGGTCAGCGACTACACATCTGTACAGCGAATGCTTACTCATTCTGCTTTGCTTAATTTTATTTGTTGTAATTCCAAGAATATTCAAGACTTCAGCCATTATTTTTGCGACTATGTCCACCATTCTTTGATCCAGTGCCGTTTCGGTTTAAATCTCTAGTCGTCGGAAGAAGGCTTCAAGACCCTCGAAGACCTCAAAAAGAGCATCTTCACTTGCACGCACATTCTTAGCCGCCTGAGAAGTGATCCCATTACGATGGCCCGCACGAACATATGAAAAGATACACACCAGTAGGAGGACGCCGACTGCAGTAAAGATCGCTTTTGCCGGCAGAAATGCCTGTCAAATAGGTATGAGAGATCGGCCCTCATACAAGTTCATGACCAAAGGCATACCGAATTGACATGTTCTCCTAACGTCACCGAGAACGCATGAAGCACGTTTATAGTTGGGTCGAGCCATCTCGTCCACTTTTCATTTCGACGTTGAGACCGATTGAGCTCGTCGACTCGCCGTTGAAGTACGTCGAGAATGTTGCTAGGCGAGCTGCAGTCCTGGAGCTGGGCAGCGAGTGGGTGCGCGGAAAGGTCCTTCTTTATACGTGTTTCGTACGCTCTCAAGGCATTATCAAATATAAGTTGGAAGTTGGAGGATGACGCGAAAGCAGTGTGAGTGTGAGACATAAGAGGGGGAAATCAAGGAGTCGAGGGGGGGATAGTAGGATGGTGGGTGATGAGTGCGACACGCCTCAACAACGTGCAAGTAATGCAAAAATAACTGATTGGCGCCATCGATAGGCGCGTAAGACATATGACCTAATTGAACGCGATGAACGGATTGGTGATGACGCCGAGTAAGACGTGCACGGCGACAAGGGAGGCGATGAGGAAAGAAGACGAAGGGGAAGAGTTTGAGGCGACGGCACAAGTCGAAAATGGATGAAAACACATCTACTGGCTACCTCACTCTGTCGTGGTTTCTTCTTTCACCTGTGTATTGGGTTCTACCGTTGGGTACACCTCTATCCTGGACTCCTTGCTTCCTGAAGGTGCATCCACTCCAGCGTGGTACTATATAAAATTCTCCAATCATACCCACCCACGATTTGCGGCTTGCAATGCTGCTTCTTATCGGCATCCTTGGCGTGATTGGGCAATGGTAATGTAAGCTCTTCCATATTTCCAAGCTCTTCCTCTTCCAGAAAATCGAAGGCTGTTGGGTTTACAACAGGAGACAGCTTCTCGATCTTCTCGTGGTACCCTCAGGCTTGCTGCCTAGACCTCGGTATGTCTTTTACACCGCCGCAGCTCTTTTGAAGTGTCTCAACTATTCCAGGCTATCTTTGCTATTATGTTTGACTTCATCATTTTTCATACGACGCCTTCTGCACTCTCAGAGAGCAGCCATAATCATGAGCTCATTTATTAATTTATCTGTACTGGTCTCCTAGTTCCTCTCGCTTTAACTTCAGCCCATACGCCCTTGCTGACAAAAAAGACCGCCATCAAATCAAGCACCGGCCCCAGCCTCGAGTGGTCGGTGCCCACCAATCCCGACCACAGTGACGATTCTCAATCATGATGTGTCCTGTTTTCTGTCGTCCTGGCGGCCCACTGATGGCCTGCCACAGCCCCTGCATCGGAGAAACATACTCATGCGGCATTGATTAGTTTGGTAAGCTATGGATAGACCTTCAGTGAAGGTCTCGCCATCGTCACTGCACAGGCTCGATTGAGCGTTTACGTTGTTGGACGTTCAAGACTTGATGCTAAGTATGCCGTAATGTCGTTACTGCAATATGGACGAATGTGGTTGGGAAGATGCGCGGGGACACCAATTACCTATAGCGTGATGACGAGTCGAAATCTGGCCGTCGTTCCCAAAACTGATATCAGGGCCCCAATGCTGATACCGACCGAACAGCTTATTACCCACTTGTTTTTCCTTGTACTGTACGTAGATCGCCGTGCCTTATCGACTCGACTGGCAAATAATTGGAGATACCGTAATTTTCCTTACTCCATCATCATGGTCATTTCGAATTATACCAATATCCGAGAATCACCTGCTCCATTATCCTCACCCGATCTCGGGCAAACCGAGGAGGCCGAGGAGGCCTTATCCGTTCCGAACGAATCGTCACCACTGCTGCAGGCCCAAGCCGGGCGCGGGATTGTATCTCCGCGAACCCACGCCGAGGGGCACCAATCGGCTATATCCTCATTTTTGTCCAAAAATGCCGGGTTGCTGCTCATCGCAGCATCTCAATTCTTCTTTTCTTCGTCGAATCTTTGCGTAAAGTGGCTTAACAGTTTGGATGAGCAAGTACCAATTCTAGAGGTACGCAATATTCTGGGGACAATTGAGACTGTAAGCTGACGACTTCAATTAATTGTAAAGCTGATATGGGTCCGGATGGTGAGCACCTCGACCCTTTCCTCGCATACTCATAGGTGAAAGCTTAATCAGGCCCTCACGTATGTCTGTTCGGTCGCGTACATGTACGTCTTCTAAGATCGGTACCCCAGGCGGAGTCTTGTTTCCAAACGTTACTATATCAGGTATTGGCGAGAAATTCCAGACCCGTTGCTCGGTCCAAAAAGTGTCCGACCGTTGCTATTGCTCCGAGGCTACACAGGGTAGAATATCACTGGTACTCTTGGGGATGATCCTCATCGCCATCGCAGGTTTACCGCCCTCTCTGGGATGTATTTCTCCCTGCAATACCTATCTTTATCCGATGCAGTCGTGTTGAAGTTCCTCGCGCCAATTCTTACGGGCTTCTCAGGGGCGTTTTTCCTAAAAGAGTCCCTCTCGCTCAAGGATATCCTCGCAGGCCGTGAGTATTTCATGATTGAACCGGCTTCGAATGGTATTGACGTGATGTTAGTATGCAGTTTCTCCGGAGTTATCTTGATTGCCAGGCCTCAGGTTATTTTCGGTGGCTCGCAGGAGAATCCATCGGAGGTCGTTTCATCGGGACAAAGAATGGTCTCTGTAACGTTAGGAGACTTCTGTTCCTCTTGCGGATGTTATGCTCATCTGGTTTCATAGGGCAGCCCTGATTGGCGTCCTAGGAGGAACTGGTAGCTGTGAGCCCGGTATCCGTCCGCGTAGTAATCTCACTTGTCTATCCTCCCACTTCCACAGACACACTCCTCCGAGCAATTGGAAAGCGAGCGCATGCACTTCACGTTCTTTCTTTCTTCGCTTCACAATGCATATTGATTTCCACAATAGCGTACGTTCCGTGCGTTGCTGGCTTCGATTCTGATGACCCACTTGGCACTCCTTCCAGTATGATCGTATTCAAGGTTCACCCTGTGGTGCCAACGCGCGCGTTGTGGCTTTTCATGATGTTTCTCATCGGCATATTCGGCTTGATCGCGCAGGTATGTTCTTCAACACTTTCGTCATCGGCCTGATATGATCCTGACATCCTAAATCACAAAAGACACTTCTGGCCATGGGTTTTCAGAGGGAGACAGCTTCACGTGGCAGTCTCGCCATGTATACCTCAGTGCATCTTCTCTATTCTTGTCATTTCATGTGAAAATGTCTCAACTGCCTTAGGTCGTATTTGCCGTCATGCTCGAGTTCATCGTTTTCCGTACGACGCCCACCCCACTCTCGATCGCAGGAGCGATCATTATCATGAGCTCGGCGATCTATACATCAGTATTGTCCCCTTTTGCAACTGATGTTCATTTTCCTCCTCAGCTGACCAAAAAGGCTGCTTCAAAACCAGATACTGATCCGATCTCAGAGGGTCAATCACGAAATACTTCTTCCCCTCATGATGACGACCGTCAAGTATGATGATTATCAGTAATCGCGGAATTCCTTGGCTTTCTCACGATTTATAATAATGCGGGTAGAATCGGAAAGGGCCAAAATACGAGATAGGGTTGACATTTGAATATACAGTACACGCTGACCCCATGCCTTCATACCTTCACTGATTCTGGCTTTTGCTTGGCATCAGACGCAGCGCGTCATGTGTTGTCTTACTCACCACACATGTCCAGCGATCAACAACCGTTGAGATCGCTCTTTTACCTCTACCAGTTTGATTGCACGGAAGATTGTTGTTACGTACGCCAGAGAGATACGCCTCCCAACGGAAATACGTTTGAATGTGAGACTGGTGAGTGGAAGACTCCTCCGTCACACCTCAGGGGGCGCCACTGAACCGTTGACCCCTGATACTGAATCGTGTCTTATGCAATTGGCTGTCATTGGTGTCCCTTACTGTAGTGGCACGGGCGGTGGATACGTGCGAGTGCGAGATGCAAGTTATCGCGATTTGTCGTTGGTGATTCGTAAAAGAATTTTGTCTTGGGTTTGTCTCACGTAATTGCCAATTACTGGCTGGTCTGGACCGCTTTGCCTGCCGAGGCGAGTTGAGATGGGGTGTCAGTTGAGTTGATATGATGGGCCGGGTTTCAGGGGGCATCTCTCTTCATGGTCACATATGCAATTTGGTGTGGTGTTGTACTGGGAGCCCCACTCCTTGGGCCAGGGAATTGACATCAGGGTGGTTGCTGGTCGATACGGACTCGGACAAGCGATATCAGCAGAATAAAGCGGCAACTTGGAGAAGAATCCACTGAGCGCAGCGGTAAAACTTCGCAAGAATTGTGTCTATCGGCAATAAGTCCCGACGGGGAATGGCCCCATGGGCCTCATCGTCGCCTCCCAGTTGCTGGGCGTATTTGCCTCCCTGTGACCCACGAGACACCGTAGTGTGTGACATTGGCGCTGTCTTACTACTAAGTTATCAAGTTATTACGTTGACTCAGAAATGCTCTTTAAGCATGAGGAGAAAACAATACACGGATCACGAGACATGAACTACCTCATTATGCTCGACCATGCTATGCTTCGGGCACTGTTCGTGCTGAGGTTGACCCGGTCTTAATGCGGAATAGATTTTATCCCAACTGTCGACGGGGAGCTCGGCTCGGTTGCCCCCTGCCAACCCTTGGTCCACTACGGGCGCTGCACAGCTTGCCCCCTCGTTCCTTAACACGTTTTCCCCATTATTAAGTTGTGTCCAAACCAATTCGCCATGTCTGCCTCCCACCAACATCCGTATTCAGGCGCGGCCGCTCTTGAACCCTACCACGACGACCCCTTCATGGCGTCCGCCAAATTTGACGAATCCAGGTCCCCAGAGCTCCGTTCGCCTCCCATCCACCATGCCCAGGACTCGGACGCCGCAGCGGGGCCACCACTCCTCACCATTCGCAACTCCGTTCCTCTTATACCCACACCTGGAACCATATCCAAACGACATCCAGCTTATGTACGATATCTTCATGTTTTTTTTTTCCGACTGAGATACATGAGTGCTGATTTATCCATTCTTGCGCAGGAGCCAATTTTGTTGCGCTTCTGGCTTGTAGCCCCACTTTGTATTATCATGGGCGCCGTTGGGGTTGGCCTCGAGGTTGCACGGGTTATATCGAGAGATAATGATGGTGTGTCCGCTGACCCCTTCTGGTCATAGCATTGTGCTGATCCGAGCTGCTACCTAAGGCTTTCACGTCCCCCAGAAAAATGTGTTTACCTTCTCATCGGTTCAGTTCTTAACTGTGAGCGTGTAACTCCTGCCATTCGAGTGTCGCTGATGGTTCGTGCGACACAAGTCGTTCTTTCCCGCTCTTCTCTTTGTTCCGATGGCGTACACGGTTAGAGCTATCGACCAGTATGTTTTAATGTGGAACGTACGCAAAATCATACATTTCGATGAGCCTCGCCTCTTACGAATAGTAATCCGCAGCCGTTTATGGTTTTATCGCGAGGACATGCTTCGGCAGAGGACACCCTCTTACTGGACTATGTAAGTTGATCAACCTCAGGCCCTTTCTCCACCACTGAATACCAACGCAGCTTGGGTGCAGGTAAATGGCTTCCCACCAGAGGCCTCAGAGCCCCCACTGATGGATCCTTGATTCTAGTCGACCAGTTGTCTTCTACAAGGCGTTGAAGTTTAGGCACCTATTCGTCCTCGTGTCGGGTGCCACAACATTGGCTGCAGTGCTATTTCAGCCGCTGGCAGGGTCCATCTTCTCTATCAGGCAGCTTCCGAGCACGTCCGGTAACTGGTCACGATACTCCCCCGTCAAACCATCTTAATTTAAGTACATAGCTGCCACCGCTCAGAACATCAGAGCCATTGGGCTCTCACCGGACATTTCTGACTTGTCCTCCTTCGCTGCGTCCGCTGGCGTGAGTAAGCTGCACTCCTTGTGGTTGTCGTTGATTCTAACATACATTTGTCACAAGTTTGCGGAGGCTGCAGGTACGCCATGTGAGTATGCCAGGTTCACATCGTGTTTATAAATATTTTAGTCTTCAATCAAATTGGGGATCCGGCTTTCGTAGACGGCGGCTGGGCAATTGCTCAGTTTGTGGTAAGAGTTGCTTTTGATAAACTGGATTTTGGGCCATTTTTATCTGATGGATGACAGTTCCCCACTAATTCCTATCTGAACGGTACCATGGCAATTAACACCACTGGCATCCGAACCAGTGTAAATTGTGCACGTCCAAATCAAGTCTCAGTGACCCCATCCACCACGCTCTTGACCATCTCTGCGACTTCTATTGACGGCTGTTCTCTGCAAGTGAGCGTCAATCCTAATGATTCTGCACAACAGTACGGGGTGGTGAATGTGCCAAATTGTGGCTCGAATTCGACAAATGTGGCTTTTCAACCCGTGCGTCAATCCGCTTATATTTTGCAGCACAAACATGAGAGTTTCATCCCATACTGTCTAGGTTTTCTTCTGGTATTGGCAACAGGACCCGAGCAATTTGGCCGCTGTTTTCTGTGAACCGCGCATACAGCTTTTCGACGTGACCGCGTACGCGTCTCTCAACAATAACTCCCTCACGAACGTCACAATACTTGATAACTACCCAAAGCCGAACAACGTCTCTGGAGCCCCCTTGAATGGGATTCCGTATAATGGGTACATTTTTCTGTTCTGTCTATTTGCCTATCTCATTGAGACCGTCTGTGTAGACTCATCTTCAACAATTCCACTAACATCAACGTGCAGTCGCGCGCGAATGCTATTCGGTCTGGCATCCCCAATGCTGTCTTTCGCCAGGCACAACAAGCACCCGGTGGCTTAGAAGCAGTTTTCCAGAGCCAGACCGGCTTTTTGACGTATACCCAACGGATTTATGTGTGTCTTCATCTTCTTCCTAGATGGCATCACCTTGATTCCAGTCTTCAATAGACCCAGCATCTCTCGCTCGCGACGAAGTCGAACTACTTTGTATTACAAAATAGGACCGTCGATGCCGTACTCACACAACTTCTTCCGCGCCTCTACGTCGAGTATGTTATTTTTCCTCTTGTGCTCTCACTCCCTAACGTGGCCCAACGTATGTCCAGACCTCTCCCCGCCCATCTTCTCGCCACGAACTGCATGTTAGTGGCCATCGTGGGCCTTATCCTCCATTTCTTGCACTTCAGACAACGGCGTAACATATACCTCGCGCATTGCCCGGGCTCTGTTGCTTCATCTGTGGCACTGACGGCGCATTCCGGCTTTGGTCAGTTGTTGTTGCCATACGATAATCCTGCGGCGTTGTCCCGTGCGCTCGCTCCGTTCCGCTTCTCTCTCGACCGTCGTACTGGTGCAATCGTTGTGGATGATTCGACTCTCGCACATGCTGGGGAACTACCACTGGAACCGGTCAGGGACGAAACGATGATGACGCTAATTAATAGGAGGAAAGACGAGTCACATGAACGAAAAGATAGCACTGGTTGACTTCAGAGCTAGCTCGATCGGCTAAACTGAGAAGTCAGATGACAGGGAGGTCAGTTTCATTGTGTGCTATACTTTAGATGATTGGGTATTTCTTGAATAGCGGACTTCACTACTTTACATTTCTAGGCAATTGATATTGATGCTCTCTTTGCTCACTTCTCAGGTAACAATAAGGCTCAAGTGACAAAGTAGGAATGGAAGGGGCCACTGTATTATTGAGGATATTTATCTCGTTGTGCTGGGAGAGCCGGATATTGGGGCTATAGTCCCTATTTTGCTATTGAATTTGAGGGTGGCGCTTGCGGTGATGATCTAGTGATCCGTTCAAATAGCTGATCAGCTGGTTGATGGGCATGTGGGTACTTGGTCAGACAATACATGACATTCCTCAATTGACGTCGGAGGGGAGCCCCTTCATCCATTAATCATTGCACGTTCTTGCACTCAGAATGAGATACACTTGAACTCAGGTCAGGTGCAAAACTCGTTGTCGAGGAACCGCGTCGTAGCTAGTGGATGATGTATGATGCCATCATGTCGTGCCGTTGTTGATCTGTCATACTTTGCTTGACGGCGTTCTTACTTGCGGTATTCACACTAAGGCGGCTCTGCTATGCTACGTGCTCACGATCGTAGAGAATCTATGTCAATATATGCAGGCCAGTAAGGGTTGATAACGTCTGGCCGTGTCACGCAGTGCCAGCGGGTCATCAGGAACCGGGCCCGCAGTCACGGATCAATTGAGGTTCTGAACTTCGCCCAGCTACACGAGTTCTAAAGGAGTTCCCCCCTCGTGTATTTAGACGTACAACACAGTTTGACGAAAGCGAGAGTAATAAGCAAAGCAGCAAGTAGCAAGCAAAAAAAAGGTGGCAAGATTTCGACACTGGATTCAGACTCCGCTCAAAATAAGCCCTAGACCCGAACTGTGTCGCCCGTGCGTTTTTGTCGATTCCCCTTGCCTCTGTCTTCCTCCCTCTAGCCTCTTCGGTGTTCCCCTTGCCCATTCTCTCCCAATCTCATCAAGTACGTCTCGATTCTTATTTCCCCCTTTTTTCACATGGTTGTCGCGAGTTTGCGCGCCAATTTGAACCGTGTCCCTCTAATCGTATCATTTCGCGTCGCTATCATGAATTACTAACTACCGTCCCGTAGAATGCGCGAAATCGTTCACCTTCAAACTGGCCAAGTGTGTACTTTTCTCAACATATCGTTTATTATCCTTCTAAAAGTCTGAAAAAACTTTCCGCTGGTTATTAGTGCGGTAACCA
>QFEZ01000346.1:0-14296 GCA_003316425.1 Russula lepida | reverse complement strand
GCTTATCCACCGTTGTTTCCATTCTCAGGTGTAAAGTTTTGGGAGGTGGTTTCGGATGAGCACGGGATCGAACGTGACGGTCTTTACAAAGGCAACAATGACCTCCAGCTAGAACGAATCTCGGTCTATTATAATGAGATTGGCGCCAGCAAGTATGTTCCCCGGGCGATCTTAGTTGATCTCGAGCCCGGAACTATGGATGCTGTTCGCTCGGGTCCTCTTGGTGGGCTTTTCCGCCCCGACAACTTCGTGTTTGGCCAGAGCGGAGCAGGTAACAACTGGGCGAAGGGCCGTGAGTGAACAACTTTCCAATGGCATTCGTCGTTTTTTTTAAACACGTGTTTATTTAACGCGTACCTATAGACTACACGGAAGGTGCCGAACTCGTCGATGCCGTCCTTGATGTCGTTCGGAAGGAGGCTGAGGGTACAGATGCCCTTCAAGGTAAGTCGAAACGCGTCGCGTCTGCGACGAATTCGAAGTCACGTGTTGGTTCCAATGTTGACGCGGTCTTCAGGTTTCCAAATCACCCACTCCCTCGGAGGTGGTACTGGTGCCGGCATGGGTACCCTCCTTATCTCGAAAATTCGCGAGGAGTACCCCGATCGCATGATGTGCACATATTCCGTCGTCCCTAGTCCCAAGGTTTCTGACACGGTCGTTGAGGTGGGTAATTTTTATCTCCCAGTTCGACATTTTCTCAACATCTATGTAAAGCCCTATAACGCTACGCTTTCTGTTCACCAACTCGTGGAGAACTCTGATGAAACATTTTGCATCGATAACGAGGCACTTTACGACATTCACTTCCGCACCTTGAAACTTGCCACTCCGACTTATGGCGATCTTAACCACCTCGTGTCCGTTGTTATGTCCGGCATCACGACTTGTTTGCGCTTCCCCGGCCAGCTGAACTCTGATCTCCGGAAACTCGCTGTCAACATGGGTTTGTGCTGTGTCTCTTTTCCAGCTGATTTTTCGCTCATTTCCATTACAGTGCCCTTCCCCCGTTTGCACTTCTTCCTCACTGGCTTCGCTCCCCTCACGGCGCGTGGCAGTCAACAGTATCGTGCTGTCACGGTACCTGAGCTTACTCAGCAAATGTTTGATGCCAAGAACATGATGGCTGCCTGCGATCCTCGTCATGGCCGATACCTCACAGTTGCGGCGGTCTTCCGCGGCAAAGTGTCAATGAAAGAAGTCGAAGAGCAGATGCAGAACGTGCAAAATAAGAATTCCGCGTACTTTGTTGAATGGATCCCGAACAACGTGCTCACGGCGCAGTGTGACATTCCACCACGTGGTCTCAAGATGGCCGTTACGTTCCTCGGAAACTCAACAGCCATTCAAGAATTGTTCCGCCGTGTGAGCGAGCAATTTACAGCCATGTTCAAGAGGAAGGCGTTTTTGCACTGGTATACCCAGGAGGGCATGGATGAGATGGAGGTGCGTTACTGATTGATGTACATCCTTTTGACATTGTTGACACTGTATGATAGTTCACGGAGGCGGAATCAAACATGCAGGACCTAGTTGCTGAGTACCAGCAATACCAGGATGCAACGTAAGTCTTCTCTGATCCGTTCCATGAAATGCGACTAATTTTGCTTTGTAGTGCGGAGGAAGAGGGCGAGTATGAGGAGGAAGTTCCGGTAGAGGAGGAATGAGCCTACGCCGTCGTGCCTTTATCCGATTTTGTCTGATGCTTGTCTGCGTGATATCCAAAATTCTACACGGTACCATCCTTATATTGTCTTCCTGGCCTGTTCAGTTACCCCACGTTTTACCATATTCACCATTGTGTTCGCCGTCATTTTCATCTCCGCCGTCTCCTCACTAGGATTTTTTGACCTTAGGCCACAGTTGAAGTATAAGAAATGCCTTTCATGATTAATATGTGGTTCTTCGAATGAACCACTAGAGTTCATGTAAAGTCAATTTCACATGTAGTGTCAGTTCGGTGGCCACCCATAGTTCTCGCTCGCTGAACTCTCAATCTCAGGTCGTTGGGTAGTTAAGACATCGATAAACGGAATTGCAAGCCAATCAATCAGGGTAGCGTTCGTTATTGTGAGACACTTTTGGCAGTTTGACTGATGTAGAATTATGATCAAGATTTTTCGGATAGTCCGAGTATGAACAGGATGATGGCCTGGCTCTTCACCCACATGCATATTGAAGGCATATGTTGATACAGAGGCCAATCAAATCGGCACAAACCTTTAGTCGTTGAAGAAGGTGCCCTCAACAAGCAACAACGCGAAGATAGAAAGAAAAGGTCTTATGGAGGCGCCTCGAGCTGTGGAGTTGTCCTGAGGGCGACTCAAACCCGCAGTGGTAATCACTTGCCCTGAAGGTAATAAAGGCCCGCCTGGACCAGATCGTTCTTGGGGGGATGAGTGGGGGATGTTCACGGCGAGTCGGCCCGCGTGATTCCGTTGTTGACGTCTTTCTTTTCTCCCAATCCAGGCAATGGTAAGGTGTTGGTGTTGGGTTAGAAGTTGGCACGTGGGAATTGGCATCATTTGATGCATGATGACCACATGACACTAGCCTAGCATCACCTTCAAGTTGAGCATGACCTACTCATAAACCATGGGAAACACGTTGGCGGCTATCGATATCGATGTGTGGGGCGATGCGCGATGCGCTTAATGCCTCTCTCTCACTACTTCTCTACCTGCCATTTCCTCCCGTTCGAGTCTACCATTTTCTCACACAGGAAAAACCCCATCTACCCATAGCATTATCTCCCTCCTGTGATATGGGCGGCCATTCTGGCTCTACGCTTCAGCTACTCTTAGCGGAAACCTTGCAAAGCTATGAAAAGCAGCAGGGATGAGGCGCTAGACAACTCGAGAAATGTAATTTTGTCGCGTCCATCATCGCAATCCTTCAAGAACAAGTACGGGCCTTCACGGGAGTTCGATGAGAAGACGACAAAGTGATGAGACTGCTCAAGCGTATGGTCCAAGTATATCAGACGAGGTTGAGGCCGTGCTGCAATGGGTAGACAGGCTGACCATAGATGAGGCTCGTACGACGGCTGCACAGACACTGGAGGTTGTCCATGGTCTTGTCGAGAACATGAGAGTGGTACTGGATGACGAGGCAGGTCTCTAGCTTGTCACTCATACACCATTTGAGCATCCTCCCCTTCTGTGTGGCAACGGTTTTTGCCTGCATTATGCTGCGCTCTCTGGTCTACACCACTGAGTAAACTACCTCGTGGCTAAATTCTCACTTGACTTGAACGCTCGGGGCTTTTTCAGTGATGTGACTGCCTTACATTTGGCCTCGCGAGACGGTCATGTGGAAGTCGTTTGCATACTTCTCGAACACGGCGCGGATGCGAATGCTCGGGACCTATCCAAAAGGACTCCACTACGTCAAGCATTGAACGAGGGATATGGACATGTAGAAGTCGCCAAAGTACTTGTCGAGTGCGGTGCAGACGGGAGCGCGTAAGGCGTGGATGGGTGGATTTCTATTGCATCATCGGGCGGCTCGACACGGACAAGTGCAACTAGTCCAGGTACTTCTCGGGCATGGCGCGGATATTAATGCCAAGGACAGGTTGACACAGTTACATCTAGCACTGCGAGGCGGACATGTGCAAGTAGCTCTGACACTTTCTGACGCTTCTCGAGTATGGCGCGAATCCAAGAGCCCAGGAGAAGGACGAGTCGACGCTTTTGCACTTTGACTTTGCAGAGTGGACATGTGACAAAGTCGCTCTGGTACTGTACTTCTCGAGCACAGCGCGGATGCAGGTACGCAGGACAAGTCGACACCGTTGCACTTGGCCTCGCAACGTGGACATGTGGGAGTCACTCTGACACCCCACAAGCATGGCGCTGATGCAAGTGCACGGGGTAGGGATAAGTCGACTACGCTTCACTTGGCTTTGCAAGACACTTTGTGTGAAAGTAGCTTGGACGCTTCTCGAGCACGGCGTGGATGTATGGGTTGACATCATTGGATTTGGCTTCGCAGGGCGGACATGTGAAGGTCGTTGAAGTGCCTCTTGATCCCACCAGGTTGCTCAATCATATGAAACCGGTGCTACATAGAAAATTCTCAATATTGACTTCACACTTTTCATACTTTCGTAACTTTTTGGCAATGGGCCGAATACGGGCTTTTTACGAAACATAGGGTGCTTCTCAACATCGGGACTTTCTGGACTTTCCCCCAACTTTTGCCACTTTTCTGGCTCGTACGAGCTTGTACGAGCCAAAAACGTTCATTGCAGGGTTACCGATGCATGGTGCGTACGCAAATGCCACGTACCTTCACTGGCTGACAGTACTCGAGCAAGCAGGGAAAATGAGAGCGAAATTTGAGAACAGACGTTCATACTCACTCTCATCTCGCTGGCCTCTTCCGCCCACTCTATGTCTTGAGTCTTGTTCGATTTGCTGACTTATTCCATTGAGACTAATGTTCATTTTTCTGGATGGCGCACAGCGTAGTACCCTTATCCAAATTTGTCTAATTCTTGCCTACGTGACATAGGGTGAAATTCGAACTCTGCATATTGGTATCCTCATCTTTCTAATTATCACACGCTACCCTATTCAGCTTCATCACAATGAATACCTTCACTGTCGTCCTCGTCGTAGTCATGACTCACGTGTGGCCCAGACGTTATGATGTCCAAAGTCTTTTTGTGGTGAGGATCGGCGAGATTGTATAAACATACAGAGGTTAACCGATGGTCAAGGAAGGCCTCGATGAAATTGAAGTGGCATTGCTGACGGCAATGTCTTTCCTGACAAACAGGCAATATTCTGGTATTGTTGCTTCGGCCATTTTTGGACATGATAAAGAGTTGCGGCATTGCGGCAACGGAGTTAGGGTCACGTGATAATTCCCACCTTGTTAGCGCGTCTGTTGAGGAGCTTTAAGTGGTTCTCCATTGCTTCTCTCACGCCCTCGCTCACTTATCTGCCTCTGCACACAAGCTCAACTCACGATGGCGGCTACATCCAAGATCCCATGGGATAAGCTCAAGGCAGACACTCTCCGTGCAATCTGCCGTGACTTTGGCGCCAACCCTGGAAAGCGCAAGCGCGAGGGTATGCTCGAGTTCCTCCGCGCCGTAGAGACAAGTGGTCGTGCGTCCCGTCCCGTTTCTGCCCATCCTCCCGCTACTCTCTGCTAAATCCGTCTCTTCCCATCCCATCTCTTCCCCCACTATCGGATACACATTCACAGTCGATGAGGCCCTAAAGCTCAACATTGAAGATAAAGAGGAGTCATCGCCTCGCCGACCATCCACCAAGCGCGGGCGCCCTGCCGAGGAGCGCCCTGCCGGCTCACAACCCGCTGAATCCGCCCATGATAGCGGCGCTGGTCGGCCTAAACGCAAGGCTGCTCCTGCGCCCGCCACTGAAACCCCCGTTAGGAGCCGTGGCAAGAAAGTCAAGACTGACACTGCGACGCCGGCCGCGGGTGCACCCTCATCGAAAGCCAAGAAGGCCACTGAGAAAAAGGTCAGCTCTGGTGATGATGAGGCCGCCAAGGAGCAACAGGAGGCGGATGAGGTCGATGCGCTCGCTGATGAGCCCGCTGAGAATGGCACCGCGGCGCCTATCCAGGGTGGGTCCCTCTCCTGTCCCTTTTTCTTCACCCCTGTGTGTGCGCGAATATCTCCGTGTGCTGAAGTCCAGCTCGGGCTACAGAAGCTCCTATTGAGACTGGGCCAAATGAAACGCCAGGCGGTGTCGTCGTCGAAGCCTCCAAAGTCGAAGCTGTCGCCATTCAAGCCTCCTAGGCGCCCAAATGCCCCTTAAACACTGGGGCCCTGTCCCTGAGCCACAGGAATCTGTCTTCATCGATTTTTTTGTTTATCCTTCCCTGTCCAGTGTAAAACCTTGTCTCTCGTGATCGTCGTGTTCCATTTTGTGTTGTCTGTTGAGTTTAAGCGTACAGTCTCACTTGACGCCCTGAAAAATATATTGTTATTTTCGTTCGCAATTCAATCAAAGTTAAACTCCTGTGAACGTCATCCCTCCAGAGAATACTCGATCTCCTGCCCGTGGAACTCTTCTTGCATTCTCAATAGTCTCTCTAGCATCTGCCTCCCCTTCAAATTCAGTGACTCGCGAAACGCCTCCTCTTTCATCCATCTTAGATCGTGTTGCAATATATTACGTGCACGTGCAGACCCGCCACGCATGTCCCCCATGCATGCATGCAACGTCGCCCGCGGTCTGTTCGGGCTGTACGAGGCACAGTGAAGGATGTTGTTGTTGTAGAACACCGTTTCGCCCACTACAGCCTTTAAATCAGACAGAAGACTACACGGGGATTGGCCCAAACCTACCCCTGAGCTTTACCCCTATCGCACCAGGCATGGCGAGCGGATGGATAGGTGTGGCAGTGTCGCTAGATAGGGCACGCTGCGCTGCTGTCCTAGGGATGCGATGTGAGCCAGGGACAATGTAAAGCGATGCATCCTCATTGAGGGCACTGAGTCATGAAATGAGACTACTCAGTCACTGCTCTATCAAAGACCGGGCTATGTACGCACGTATTCCACTGGACCTTTTTTTTCGATGTCAGGTTTCTTTTTTCGAGCAGAAATGAAAGAATTTCACTGTCATACCCCATAGTGCCGCACCGCGAGCGCAGCACGCTCCTCATCCTCACCGACAGAGCCCTTAATATCATCGCGGTGCCAGCATAATGCGAATTCAGAGAGAACAGGGTTCACGAGGATATTGAACAGTTCTGAATTTCCCGAAAGAAAAAAAAAACAATATATAGAGGTAACGAAAAAAGCGCTCTGGGGGGGGGAGGAAACCCACCCATCTGCAACTCCTCATCTTCGCACCCCAGGAGCATCTTCGCCGCATTGCGCACTGCGTCCCCCGCATACCATCGAGCAAAAATGGGTTCCTCGAGCGCAGGGTGCATTACATGTTGTACGCCCCAAATGTCGTCGCCGACGCCGTAAGGCGGGAACTGCTTTCCGACTACACGTGGGTGAGGCCAGGAGCCGGTGCGCGTGCGCGCGACGACGCGGTCTGTTGCGGCGAGGAGGTCCGCGTGCTCTGAGGGTGTTAGGAGTCCTGGGATGATCACAAAGCCGTGAGTGTCGTAATATTCCTTAAGCTCATTGGAGATGGGCATGGCAAGGTCAACTGAAAGAGGAGTGAGTTCGAGTTCGACGGCCCGGCAGTGGGTGTGATGTATGCGTGTGAACCGCGTTGACCACATCCCCTTTGCAAGTTGGTGCCATTACTTCTCGCAGTCATACCATGGCTGCAATCGTAGGACCCTCAAGGGCGACTTCCTCTCCAGCACCAGCACCAGCACCAGCACCAGCACCAGCACCAGCACCATCCCAGTCCCCGAATTACTTCGAGACCGTCACTTCCAACCTCCTCAAGTTAGGTGCCCTAACCCTCGAGGACTTTCTGCGCGACCCGTATCAGGAGCCCGCGCCGCAGGATAATTTCCTCTCCAACCCACTCTACCACGATGTGCCCGTGGTACCTCCGCTCGTAGTCACCGATCAAGCCAACGAGAACGGTAAACCTGCGCCGACACCTGCGCCGATATTCGTTCTAGACCAGATCTGTTCGCAAACATTTGGGAGCGTCACTGCTCTCAATTACGAGATCATCGAAGAAGAGGGAAAAGAAAGCAAGTCGTTTGTCTATTGCGTCTCTTCTCTCCTTTCACTCTCTTCTTTTCGTCTGACCCCCTTTTTTTTGCAGAGAAACGGTGCATACTCACAATCACGCGGCCTAATGGTGCAACGCGCTCGTACACATCGAAACCCGAGTTTGCGCGCAAGGCAGAGGCCCGTGCTGCCGCGGCGGCCATAGCAGTCGATATGGGCGCGATAGACTTTATCAAGCATGGTTCACCGGAAGCCGTCGCGAAGCGTGGGCTCGTGCTCGCGCCGCTCGATGCGCCTGGCTCGGTCCAGGAGCCATCGACAACGGATGCCGAGGAGGACCCGGCGGTAAAGGAAATCGACAAGTGCTGCGTCGAGTGGCGTGCCGGTCGTGTCAAGCCGCGTTGGATATTCCTCATCGATAGCAAACCGACAGGCAGTGAGCATTTACATTTACCTCCCCAAGTACCAGTCCCCCCGTGCATTTCTTCTCTGACCGCTTCCGACTTTGACTTTTGGTCGAAAAAACAGAGTATGGATGCGCGCTGCAGATCAAGCTCTCGATGCATTTGTTCCGCGTCTGCTCTGTCGATGTCATTCACCCCAGTTTCGAATTGGCTAAAGCTGCGTGCGCCGCTGACGCTATTGCCGAGGGCATCTTGGACTTTATCATGTTCGGAAATGGCCAGACGACTCCAGCAGAGAAGCGCCTCTTTGAGCCTCAGCAAGACGATGCTTCCCCACCGGTCACTCTCACATTACAGGGTTTCTTCGAGGCGCTTCCGCGCCCACTCCCAGAGCCTGTTGACGACAAGACCGTGGCGGAGATCAATGCCCCTGGCTGGTTGAACACCCTGATACAGTCTGCGCGTGGCGGAAAGTTCGAGAACAAGTTCATTTGGACGACTGACACCAAACTTGGCAGTATGTTATATTCTCTTTTTTTCCCTCCCCATTCGCACCGTTTCCATGAATTACTCATCACTTATTCCCTTGGACTAGCGCATGGCGCCGTTCTGCGACTCTCCCGCCCTGGTGAGGTCCGCACTTATCTGGTTGAGCCTCAATTTCCTAAGCGTGCGGATGCGAAAAACGCGGTGTGCCTTGTGGCACTCGCTGCGGGTGTTGGGACGTACGTGCGCGCCATCAGCGCGGCGCTCGAGGTGAAGATCTCCTCTGAGATGAAGACGATTGTCTATGAAAGCATTCTCCCCCTCCTGACGACGGAATACGCGAAGTATTGGCCAAATAAGCTACCCGAGATGTTCGAGAACACGAAAGATCGCGATGGTGCGTGTGATTTATTTGTGCTGCATGGTAAGCTGACGACGCTGACGACCTGTGCACATCTTCAGCATGTGGGTGTGTCATGACGCTCAAGCTGACAGAACAACCAGAAGAGCACGAGAAGCGTTCCTGGACTGTATCAGCTGATTATCGCAACAAGAATGATGCAAGAGTTGCCGTGGTGCACCACGCGTTTGAGCAGGGCGCAATCGAGTTCCTTCGTTTCAAAGGAGAGTCCCCGCCAGAGGGGTACAAAGTCGAGTTACCCCCGCCGCGCGAATCGAAGAAGGCGAAAAGGAAGGCAACGGAAGGAGCGGAAAACGAGGGCGAACACCCTAAGAAGGCGAAACTACTAAGTCAGGCGGAGCAATTCCTCGCTTCAACCTTGTCATCGAAGTCCACAGAGTCGCGAGTCTCTGGGTCTGGTTCCTCTGGGCCATCGAGAGCACGGCCTCGTACTTCGGCCGAACCGATATTTCTGCCTCGCCCTGGCTATGTTGACCCCAAGCCCGAGCCTGGTGAGCTACCCTCTGAGCCGCCGACATACCAGCCCGAACATCCCCCCACAATTACACCTCGATGGCCGACTACACAACCTCCTTTCGGCTTCGGCAAGCCAACGCGTGAATACCCACCTCATCGCACGCCCGAGTCCTCTTTATCTTATCACCACCGCAATCGAAGCAGCGAGCCTAGGCCGACATCTTATTCTTACGGCACTCGTGAGCATGGGCGCCAACAGTACGAGCTCGGCGACTCGCAGTACGACGGTCCGGGCGTGTATGCTCCAGATCCGTACTACGCGCCACCAGCACCGCACACGGAGCCCTGGCACGCGCGTCCTCCTATTTCCGGCTACCTAGAAAACGAGAATGACGCATATCGTCGCTCATATCATGACATTGACTATGAACGCGGCTATGACTATGGCTATGACCACAACTATGACTATGAGCAGGACCGTTATGTCCCGCCTCCTCCGCCTCCGCCCCTAGCTGCGCCGGGATATGCCGACTATGAGCGCTCAGAATTTGATTATGATTATGGCTATGCTCGTGAACGCAGCTATACTCACTCTGACGCCCACACCACTCACACCCACATGCAGTACCCACAGCCACCGCTTCCTCAACCGGCAGATTTGACATCTGGGCCGACGTCTGTGCCGCCCCGGCGATGGGTCCCTGCTCCTGCTCCTGCTCCTGCTGCTCAGAGCCCGCCACGCGTATGGGAGCCTGGACCTCGCGCGGCCGAAATGGATGCCAGACGCAGTACTAGTGGAACACGAGCACGTGAATCTCGTTCGCTGTTTGGCTCTGGTGAACCATCTGAGCCCCCCGACGAGCCGTCGTTCATTCGTGCGTCGTCTGAAGTTGTGGTTGAAGCTGGACCTGTGCCAGAGTCGACCTCGGTACCGGTATCTGCAACCGCATTCGCGTCAGCGTCATCGTCATCGTCATCATCATCTTCGACACCGGCTAGCTCGAACTCAAATACGCATGTGCGTACAGTATCTACATCTAGCAAAGGAGAACTGTTTGGTACGTTCGGCGGAATAGTCCCCGTCTTTTCGCGTACATCGTCATCATCATCTCCAGAGAGCTAATAAGGTATCATTTTGTGTGCCCCGTGCGCCAAAATAGAGTATTGTAAAGCGCACGGATACCCACCTCCTCGATTCTTTGACGTGTTGGATGATTCCGGTTCAGGGGATCGTGACGCTGCTCAGGCTACTGCCGTGCGGTATAAAG
Source organism: Russula lepida (assembly GCA_003316425.1). Taxonomy (NCBI): domain Eukaryota; kingdom Fungi; phylum Basidiomycota; class Agaricomycetes; order Russulales; family Russulaceae; genus Russula; species Russula lepida. The sequence goes on along the minus strand of QFEZ01000346.1, from coordinate 3,625 downwards.
TGTGGGTCGTGCTGGGCTCGGAACGCCTCGAGTTGCCGACTACGTACGCTGGAGTTGATGAAGGGGAGGAAAAAATGGCACGCAAGGTTCTGCGCCATTTACGATCGCGCGGTTCGGGAGAGGTGCAGCAAGAGTAGTATAGTAGTGTTAGTTGAAGTCATAGTCACTTGTCTTTGACGTCCAGTACCTTTTTTACCCTTTCCACTTTTTGGCCTCGATATCCCGCATTATTATTTGAATGCGCGACGACATTGTAGGTGATCGGCCCTTTGCAAGAAACTCAGGGGGTGTCGCACCGTAGTATTGCGATCATAAAACATAATACTGTATTAGTCTGTATAACCACGGATGATAGTAACGTACTCATGGCTACTCATAACGTACTTCTCGCTGGCGCAGACCTTAGAAAAATTTCCAGTCGAGTACAGTACAGTTACACCAGTCCTCAGCCTGAGGTCAGTGGTCACCGAAATTTTTTGCGTGACTCAAGGATTGCAACAACACATTTTCCAATAAATCGGAGTACAGTAGTTATACTATTAGTCTCCTTGTGGATCATTGAGATCTTTGTTGAGGAGTGCGAGAATTATTGGCCTCATCCATATAAATACCGCTCCTCGGGTAGTTTGAGGGCATTGGCACGCCACACGCAGAAATTTTTAATTCTCTTCCAACTCGGTAAATAAAATACATGAAAGTATCGAAATATTTTGATATGATCTACGACCCAAAACAGTCATTCCTACCAATTTTGGTGATGAGCCGCCAGAAGAGCGCAATCAGGCAAATGTTTAGGGCCCGTTCGGTGCACTTTGTCGCAAACGCGACACCAGCCAAAAAATAAAAATAAATTCAGTGCGACAATCTGCGACAGAGTGGCCGTTCGGCGAGGCTTTCGCGACTAAAAATAAATTACGATAAATTGCGACAACGCGCGACACCCCTGCCAAAAATAAAAACGTGTCTAGACACGTTTTTATTTTTGTTGTCGCACTTTTTTCTGTGACGTGACGTGACGTGACGTAACAACATTGTAACACGACAGATGCACGTTATCTAGATATTTAGTGATCACGGTATTTGCCGATATCACCAAGACATGCGCTCATAGGGTACAGAACAAATTTAGTCACAGCATGGACACAATAATACAGTGCGCTTTAATTACACAATGTGTTTTTGTGAGTTAACTAGACCTTTGGAGCTTTTCCATCTCAGCAAGAAGGTATTCTCGACGCGCGCCTCATTTTTGATGGGGAGGTACATGTTGGCGATATATGTGCGATAATCAGTAAATCTATTTGCAAGCTCCCGAGCCAATCAAGATGAGGATCTCGCCCATCAAGTCACACGGATCACGTGTTATAGCGCTTTGTCATGAAGTGGCCCAGAAAAAAAGTCGATTTTTTATTTTTGCCAACTTGGCGTTCGAGTAAATAAATCAAAAAAATAAAGTGCGAAACGACGTCGTTGTCGCGCCGCGCGCCCTTGCGACAACGACAAATTGCGACACGCTGTCGCAATTTATTTTGTGCCGAACGGGCTCTTACATACACATCTCAACTTTTGGCACGGATGCTCTCTCCCAGTCCTGCCTTACTTACTGTTCCAAACGTGCCGGAGAACTGCTTCTGTTGAGCACGACAGAGCAACGTGTGATGAACTTGTCTCCACTTTTTGCAAATTACAGCGGCCTGGCTGTGCACCCCAAAATCGTTCCAAAAGACCTAGGCAAATGAAATGAAAGACTACCATATGGTATATGTGGTGGCGGCGACTAAGCCTGGCACTTTGGGTCCTTGCCTGCCCTGGGGCTGGTCGCTCTGGCACTGGCATTGGCTATGGTAGGGCGACGGGCAGGCAGTACAACCAGGCCGAATCAGTCACGTGACTCGTGTACTCTATCGGTTTGAACTGCCACGCGCTACAGGCCTACAGCGTTCTGGATGGGATCGCAGCGATATAGACCATGGCGACTCGGAGCGATCATGGGAAAATTGTTGGCCTTGCGTATCTTTCCGCCATGGCGTCGCCTAAGAGGTTACGCCACAGCCTTCCAGGAGAGAAAAAAAAAAGGAAAAAGAGCGGCTAGGCAGTGGAAAGATAAGCAGTGCGTGAAATCTCCATTAAAAGAACATAATGGTATGTGCACAAAAACAGGTAAAAAAAGGGTGACGAAAAACTCAATAGAGTAGACTAGCCATCATACTTTTTGCCAGGCTACCGTGACTGCGGCGCATTAAGCGCTATCCCCACCGCACTGTTTGTCAAAAACGGAGCCCTGTTGTCTTCTAGATAGTCATCAAAATCCCAAAAATTGTCTAATATGTTGGTACGGCGAATGAGGCGCAAGGCACTGGTCGAGACAGTCCAGTCGAATCTGAGCCTCCCCACGAAACGAAAGTTAGTGGACGATGGAGGGCCAGAAACGTAGGGCTGCAAATGGAATTCCAAAATTTCAGTTGGTACTACGGTAGCTAATCAAAGTGAATGAACGTACGACAAGTGCTGCACTACTCTCTTCTCCCAACTTAGATCCATCGAGCTGTAGGACGCGTCATTGTTTGGCATGGAGCTCATGGATACCCACAACTTCCGGTGACTTACCACAAGCGCGACTGGTGTCGCGAAAGCAGTCTGCTTTATCTTGACTGCGACACACTCGCCAGTCCGGGATAAAGTCGTGTCGCCGACGCCCTCTGGTGCCTCGTAAAAGCCAACTACATGAAGCTGGCGGGTTTGGGCATGGTTGGCAGTCTATCTCGCACAAAAAAACGGAGTTAATTTGATGAAACAAATGTGGAGAGGAAGAACGCACCATTCCGAGCCCAATTTCCATCATAGGACTAAGATTAGTCCAGTGATGCTGGAGAGGCACCGCGTCAACGATGTCAACTGGGGCACTGGGAGCCAGGCGTTGTCCAAGGAGCAGACCATTGACAGTCTTGTGGGGATATTTGAGAGCATGACAGATAATTTTGGTGTATGCGAGGTCGTTGAGGTGAAAGGTTGGGTCTGACATGCCCCGATAACCGCCTGAGTGAGGATTGTGAGAGGAACCGTTCCGGCCCGGGGAAATCGGGACACGGGTTGGCATGTAGTTGTTTGTCATTTCGGTGCTCTTCTTCTTTCTTCAACCTTCCGCGTGTTTGTCGGTTTTGCGTCAATTGCCTTCTTGTCTGTTTGATTTCTGGTCCCCATCTCTCGTGGTTGCTTGGTATTTATGTATTTTCCCTTTTGACTATCGCTCTCTGCGCATCCTAAGAACTACAGTACGATGAGTGACCTGTGTGTGCCCGCCGGGCACACCGGCAAACTTCATCGCCCGTATCCGGAGGCACGGGCCTAGTACGGGCCTGGCACCACCACCACTACAGTACTACACCACTGAGATAATAGGACAGCGGAGCAAATGTGTTGCATGTATCTTAGTCTTAATCTGATGCGGTACAGCAAAAAAAGGACACCTTTTTCAAGTAGTTTGCCTTCGGCTGTTCCCAGTCGGGCCAGTCCCGACCCCCCGGTCCCGGAACTACAGTACAAATGGTCGATTTTCCTTTCTGGTGTCAACGATGCGCTGCGTTTCATAGGACTACAACGCCTTTTAGCAATCACTGTCAACGAC
>QFEZ01000345.1:3445-29342 GCA_003316425.1 Russula lepida | reverse complement strand
CCAGACAAGGTGGATCAGATTACGTAACTCCCGCAAGGTACAGATTGGCAGATCCCCGTCTTGCCCATTTTTACCAGGTGGCCTGAGTATTTTAGCCGATGAATTAAACATCAATTAAACATCCCCGAACGGTGTACAGTACGAGCGCTGCTGGATACCCATTCAACCAGATCTTTAAAAGAAGCATTACTTGGAGCAAAGCAATCTCCCCACTTTGTATCTACCCAACGCGCGCAGACGCCTCTCTGTTGCTCTCCGAATCATGTCGCACCCACGGCAGGCTCCCTTTAAGCTTGACGTCATTGTCGTTGGTGGTGGTCAGTACCTTTTCCTCGTGCCTAGTATCTCGCTTAGCCTCCTTAGCGATCGCTGGTTTGTCTGTGGCTCTCGGTCTCGCTCTGTCTGGTCACACGGTTCGCGTTCTCGAAAAAGGCCCGAGACTAGGGTCGCGGTCCCACCCAGGTGGTATCCGTCTTACGCCAAACGTGAGCAAAATACTCGTACAGTGGGGCCTCGCCGACGAAATAAGAAAGAGAGGTTCTCTCGCGCGTGAAGGCTCACACTTATGGGACTGTAAGTTCGCTTCATTCTGCTAAGCCACCCTCCGCCCCCACGCTTCCCTTTCTGGTCACTAACCTCTCACCTAGATGAGACTGGTGAAATCATCGGATATCTCGATTGGGCAGAACGATACCTTGAATGGGCAGAAACTGTGTTGGAGGAGACCAGTGCCATGTTTTATATGATGCGTGTATGTTTCATTTATCGAATTGGAATTGAGGTATCGACGAATAATTGCAGTATAGTGACCTCCAGGAAATTTTGTACACCGCAGCCGTAAAAGCAGGTGTTCAAGTGATATTTGATACCAAAGTCTCTTTCGCTGAGCCACCTTGCCATCCCGGATCATCAGATAATTCTTCGCCTTCACGGTCCTGCGAGAGACCGTCAGTACATTTATCCGATGGTACTATCCTCGAAGCCGATATGATCATTGGTGCAGATGGGCAGCACAGCACCGTTCGGTTGTCTGTAGAGGAGAAAGACGTAAAACCTAGAAGGACAGGTACCATTGTGCTTTCGGGAAATATGCCTATCAGAAGGATATTAGAGGATGATGTTCTCAAAAACCAAAGTATAGCGTACTCGTGGGTGTACTGGTTTGGTCCACGTCGATGTTTTATGGGTATGTCATCATTCCTGATAGGATATCGCGTATGATTCAACACGTTCTAGGCTATCCAATTGTGGGTTATATTATATAAAGGTCGATTCCGAATGTGACTGACTCTCTTCGCAGACCTCCGGCTCGGAATATGCAGTACATTTATTTTGGGATCATAAAGAACCGGATGTACCGGAAGGCTGGATTCCCAATTTGCCGGCCAAGTCTCTGAATCTGGCTGCCACGACTTCTGATGATAAGTATGGGTCAGATCTTCCGAATCCACTATGGATCAGCCCTCACCAAAACTGTGTAGACTTCGTAGGATGATTGAGAAAGTCGACTCCTTTTCCTGGCAGAGATATCTCGATTGGCCCGAGATCGAAAAGTGGTCGGATGACTCTCATCGTATCGTACTGATAGGAGAAGCTTCCCATCCACTCATTGTTGGTCCTTTTCTGCCATTCGTCGGCTACACTCTGACGACCTTCTACAGCCTTGCAGCACACACAGCTGTAGCCTATCCGTAGAGGCTGCAGCCGTCCTTAGTGCGCTCCTTTCGTACGTCCGCGGGCTCGACCATATTCCCCATTTGGTGGGAGCATATGAGACCATCCGTTGTGGACGTTCCAAACTTCTACATGAAATAGAAGTGACGAGCGTTATGCAAACCATGTTTCCTCCAGGGCCCGAACGCGAAGTACGAGATCTCGAAATGCAAAAGTTGTTACACGCCGGACAGCATAAATGGGACGATGATGCCTATTTGGGAATGTGGGGACCGCTTTGCGACGTTTGGGCGTACGATGCTTTCGATGTTGCGGACAACTGGTGGGTACAGTGGGGTGTGCTTCGTGAGCGGGCTATGTGTCACCCGAACGTCCATTTACCCTTCGGCCCCTTGGAGATCAACGTTAGTGCCCAGACAATATGTGTTTAAGGATCTTTACGGCTCGTCATGACTAGCAACGACTGGTAATGCTCGGTTTTATCATGGTTTTTTTGGTTACCACATTAGGTGTATGGTAGTAATGGCTCTTCAGTACACTTGCCAATAGAATTGGACTGTAGTGACTCACGCCACTTGTTCCTATCCTTCGCCTATCCGCTAGTCTACACGCTGGTGCTACATCCGCCCATTTGTGATCTCATTAGAGTGTCCTAGGGTCTCCCTGTGAATCTGCTTATTGGTTATCGCTCGCTTTATGGATGCGGTGGAGAGGGCCAACGCTGAACGACAGAAGAGATGGTGTGTGCACCTCTGTAAAGCCATGTTCCCCCAAACCTCAAATATTCATGTGAATGAAAAGGGTGAAGGACCAAAAAGTAGGAGAGGGAACGTATGCAGTCGTCTATCGCGGTTCGTTTGTTTGTTTCTCCCTTGTGCGTGAGCATCCATAGATGTCCCCTCTCCCTCTTTAGGCCGGGAGCTCGCAACGGCTCGTAAAATTGCCATTAAGAAGATCAAGGTGGGCCAGTTCAAGGATGGCCTCGACATGTCTGCCGTGCGGGAAGTCAAGTACCTTCGTGAACTGCACCATCCCAACGTCATCGAGGTACGTGTTTTCTTATGCGCCGACATTATCGCGCCGCCATGACGCTCAGTGCCTCACTTTCTCACTCACTCTCTCAAGCTCCTAGACGTGTTCTCCTCTAAAACGAATCTGAACCTCGTCCTCGAGTTCCTCGACACCGATCTAGAGATGATCATCAAGGACCGTTCGCTCGTCTTTCTCCCCGCCGACATCAAGAGCTGGATGGCCATGACGTTCCGCGGTCTAGAATTCTGCCACCGGAATTTTGTCCTTCATCGAGTGCGTCCCCCTCTCTCTCTTGAATATAGTTCGCTTATGCAACATATTTTACTTTTTTCGCCCCGATTTTGTCTCTCTTCAAAACTCGATTTGCTACGGTTCTGCAAGATAGGATTTGAAGCCGAACAATCTGCTCATCGCATCGGATGGCCAACTCAAGATTGCCGACTTTGGCTTGGCCCGTGATGCAGCGGACCCAGGATACAAAATGACTTGTCAAGTGATCACTCGGTCAGTCACTCTCGCTCTCTCTCCATAATACCTCACCTCGCCTGTTTCACTTGGCGTGTCTTGTGGACTTTTTTTGTTCATTATCCTTTATTCTGACGTGTGTTTGTTTCTCTAGATGGTATCGGCCACCAGAATTGTTGTTCGGTTGTCGATATTACAGTACAGCCGTTGATGTTTGGTCCGTCGGTTGCATCTTTGCGGAATTGATGCTTCGAACGCCTTATCTCCCGGGAGAAAGTGATATGGATCAACTCAAGACAATCTTCCGTGCTCTTGGAACACCAACCGAGGAGGAATGGCCAGTATGTTTATGTTTCTTACTTACATTCATTTTGTCTCTTCTCCGAAGCCGAAACAATCGAATTATTGCAATTGCAAGGCCTTTTCTTTTCTTTCCAATTTTTTTATCGTTCCTTTCTGATCTGGACCCCCCATCCATATGCGAACGCCGACAGGGCCATACAAAATTACCAGATTACGTTTCCGTCGGTCAGTTCCCGAGGGCACCGCTGCGCGACCTTTTCACAGCAGCGAGCGGGGACACACTGAACCTCCTGAGCAAATGTATTATCTATGAACCCCGTCGACGGATCAGCGCCAAAGATGTACGCACCAAACTCCGTTTCCTTTTTCTTCCTCGCCAACTAGCTCCGCCCGCGCGGTGTTATGTTATATTCTAACCATGCACTAACTTCTCCCGCTTCGCTTGTTGCAGGCTCTCAACCACCCTTACTTCTTCGCACTCCCATACCCTACGCACCCGTCAAAGCTCCCAAAAACGGCCGCCCAGACGGCGGCGTCTTCCCGTCCGCTCGACGAAGTCGATGGAAACGTCGATCCCAATGGTGGCGATCCTGGCGGCAAGGCGGCCGGATCGAGAAAGCTGAAACGCAAACTAAGCGGGTCCGACTTGTCGCGCAATATCGCACGCAGGCTCGATTTTACCGCAAGCTGAGAGTGTTCGATTTACTGTACGTCTTTCTCAGAGGACCGTATACGTGATCATTGGTTTGTGGAGACCGCGAATATTACGCCGCGCAGCGATTGCGCATGAGGCGGTTCTATTTCGTTTCGACGTCTGTTACCTCAGTGTGTTTACTGGGACAGAACGGAACACAAATGCAAAAATGTAGACTATGCAGCTTACGAGTATAATGTGTACGTGCTGTGCAAATGCAACTATCGATGGAGAACAAAAAAAAAATCAGAACACAGAATAGCAAGGAAGAAAGGAGACAGCCCAACAACTGGATAACATAGGATAATCAATGCACCAGGGGGTAAAAAAAAAGGAAACATCGCTCCCTAAGCTCTTGGCTCCTCGCAAGCGGCACACTTTGTCTTGGCGATATCATTGTCAACCATACAGACTTTGCAAGTCCATGTTCCAGGGGTTTTGCTGGGTGCTTTGAGCCCTGCTGCTCCCCAATTGAAACCACCCGATGGGTTTGTTGGCTTTGAAAGTTCGGACCCAGCCATAGCGGCAGATACAGAAGCGGGTCGTGGCTCCTCGCAAGAAACGCATTTAGTCTTTGCAGCATTATTATCTACCATGCAGACCCTGCACGTCCATGTTCCTGGAGCCTTCGTTGGTGCCTTGAGCCCTGCAGCAGACCAGTTGAAGCTCCCAGTGGGTGCTGCAGGCTTGGAGGGTTCGGATATCGCCGCAGGTACAGTAGGGGTGCCCTTTGTCGCAGCAGAATCGGGTCGCGGTTCCTCGCACGCGGCGCATTTAGCCTTGGAAGAATCATTGTCGACCATGCAAACACCGCATTTCCACGAACCAGCGGCTGTCATAGGGAGTTTCATCCCAGCGGCCTCCCAGTTGAAGCCGCCAGAAGAAGGCTTCGCTCCAAACGCGAACGCGAACGCAGGGAGCGAAGGTGGGTCTACGACCAAAGCTGCGTTACGTTCTTTGGCATGATTGAGAAGCGGTTTAAGACTTGTCGTCACGTTGAACGAAAATGATGGTAGGGACGCGGTGTCAAGGACAAGGGCAGCTTGCTTTGGGTCTTTGGGGATCGCTTTCGTTAAATGCGGTTCTGAGCTTGGGCCAGCCTCTGGAAGGGGAGTTGTGACAGCCACTGCTGGTGTAGGGGCCATCGCCCGACTCGGGATAGTAGGTGGCTTTGCTGAGGGTAGTGAGGTTACATTGGACTGATCGGGCGTGGATGGGAGTGCGGGGGTATTAGATGCGGATTTAGTAGGCGGTGGTAAGTCGGCGTCACTTTCAGCAGCGGCAAAGCCAAAACGAAGTTTCGATGGCTCCTTCGGAGCAGATGACTTTAGAGGGAATGGAGCTTTGTTTGCTGCACCAAATAGATTGCCATTCACCGCGGGTGTTCCCTTCTTGGCATTAGACTGAGACTCTGGAGAGTCTACTATGTTGCCAGGGACCGTGCTTGTGGGGGAAGTAGGAGAATGCATGTCCACATCCGGAATGTCTTCGACAGGGGGCAGTGGAGCCTTTTTCTGCCTTTTGGAGGTCGGTGCCTCCCCTCCTGACTGTTCATCACTGCCTTGCTCGTCTGTAGCGGTATGTATGCCATTTGTACGGGGAGGTGAAGACGATTTAAGCCGGGCACTTCGCCGCGGCGGATCTGGATGCGAGGTGCCGTTTGTTTTCGTCACTGAAGCCTTTCCGATGTTCTGAGGTGGGCGAGAGCGTTTGCTTCCCTATAATATTGGGATTAATAAGAACGTCCAAAGGAGGCAAGTACACCACTAACCGTTGGTACTGTTGCCTCGATGATTGTCTGATGACTCAGGTCAACTTCCTTCTTTTCCAGTTCCTTTGGCCGTTCTTCGGCAGGTTTCCGCTTCTTTGCAGGTTTCTTTTGCACAGACGGCTTCACTGGGCTAGCAGTCTGGTATGGGTTTGAGAGGTCAGGCTTCTTTGGTGGGGTAACTTCTTTAATGAGCTCCGCCATGAAGTTTGCCGCACGCGTGGGCTGGCTCGGCTTGGAAGGAGGCGATGAGGAAAGTGGCGGCGATGACGATTCCCCTGTGCCCCAAGTCTTACGCAGGGGTGAGGGCACAGCAGGAGTAGTGGGTTTTGGTGGCACTGAGAGACGGAGTCGAGGAGTGGAGGGGATGGTGGTGGACTTATTAGGGTTCCAGTCGTTCATGGAGGTATAAGACGATGAGGAACCACTCGAAGTGGACAGGGCAGAAGACTCGGCGTTAGGTTGCTCACGTGGCGGGGCTGAGGGTGAAGACTCGCTGGTGCCATGAGGTACGGGGGATTCGGTTACGGCATCCAGACGTCGCCGCTTGGTATCTGTTTTACTAGGTGACGGCTCTGGTACAGAGAGCTTGAATTTTGAGGGTGTTGGCCGGGCTGGCCCGAACGCTGGGCTTTGATGTCGGTTGCGTGGGCGGGCGCTCCCAGCACCCTGCCATCTGTAAACACCATTAGGATTTCTTGCCAATGTCCGACGGGGAGTTTGTTGTGAGGAAGTAGGAGAGCCGAGGTCGAGAGCAGGAGTAGTGCCACGACTGGGTGTGGGGCTAGTGGAGAACCGGAAAGGCTGAGAATCGTCATCTGCGAAAGACCGTTAACCCCACACACTAGGACTGAAGAGAGTAGCACCGGACCTTGCACACTGTCCTTAAGAAGTGATACTAGACCGACATATTCAACGTGATGCAACGGTTGGTCAGTGCGGTCACGAAGATATTGCTTGACGGCCTCAAGCTTCTCTGCTGGGGACTGCGATGGAACATCCAATCGGGGTGATTCAAAGGTGGTTGAGCCTTTGAAGGGGGATGCTTCTCCGGGAGACTCTGAGACGAGACCTGAAGTCATCAAGGTCGACACAAGCTCTTGAGGCGGTCGCGCAGGTGTAAATGGGGAGAGAGGTTGCTGTTGCGACTGGTGTTGCTCTGCTGCTATCTAAGACAAATGAATGGACACGTTAGATTTAAGCAAACGATATGAAGGTAAGCATGACACACTGCATGACCGCGTTGAGATAGAATTTCAGGAGGGCGAGATGCCCCGAATTCTGACGCATCAGCTACCTGTTTCTCGTCGTGACTGGCGCCCTCATCATAAAAGTCCTCCTCTGCCTCTGATGATTTCTTGCTACCCAAGGGGTTTAAAAAGTTGAAGAAGCCCGATAATGACCAGGACTGGTGCAGATGTGAGCCGACTGTGGGCAAAGTAGGAAGGATGTAGACGGGAGGACGAACCGATTTCTTGGGTTGCGCATTGGGACGGGTGTATGGAGAAGATTGTTGGTTTCTCGCTGCACGACGATCACCGCGCCTAATAGCGCTCATGTTTTGAGGACGGCGAAGGGAAGTGAGAGTGAGTGAGAGTACAAAGGGGACACAACTGAATCCAACTCAAAACTGGCCACGCTGCCATGGGCCAATGCTCAGCTCATCGCGGATATTCCCGGCCATGTTCTTTCCCACGTGTGCCACCGCCAAACCGACAGAATCGACCTCACCAGACGAGACGACACTATGCCAGATAATGTCGTCGAATCGCCCTATCCTCTCATAGATGCCGACCCTCACTTCTCGCGCGTTGTGCGATACATGAGGCCTTCAGACTACGCAGTCTGGGCAGGTGCCACAGCCGCTTTTCCATCCGCTTTGTACTTCTGGGGTAATTTCAGAACTCCTACGCCGTCGGCTGCACTATAAACTCACGGGACAAAATACTCTTATTCAGAGATGGCTGATCCAACAAAGTCGCGATTGCGCCCTGCGCTACGCCTTGGCGGCGTCTTCGGCTTCCTCGGTGGCTTCTTACTGGCCTACCAACGGTCGAGTTGTGAGTTTGTCCTAATGACTTACGGAGATCATGCTCATGCCAGCTAGTCCGCTTCTGGGGCTGGTCGGAGAATAAACATGAGGAGGAAAGAGATTTTGCCGAGCTAAGCCAGCTCGCACGCGAAGGTAAACCGCTCTACGGCCAGTCACCTCAACCACAGTGGGTCCAGAACGCCGCATACAGTAACTCGGCCTTCTCGCAACTCAAATTTAGTGCGTATCTATGTCTAACTCGTGCACAAACCTCATAAGACTTACTATTCCCATCCCTTGTTCAAGGTGTCTTCCCAATGTGTGTTTCGCCTTGGCCCCAGTCTCACTACTTAACAGCTAACTAATTTCCCCCACTTCAGGTTTAACCTTGTCAATCACCCGCATCACGGCACTGACCCCGCCAAGTACGGTGTCAAACCCTCTTCAGAGACGACGACCGAATAGAAGTGAGCGGGAAGCACGCACCGAAACAAACCTTCCTTTTATCATATTTTATTCTTCGTGTGTGCCGTACGAAGGAATCCCAAATTGTCACAATTTATGCGCCGATAATTGTGATAGACGCCTGTTTGATCTAAGGAACGAGCTCGCGATGCCCAGTGCCCCAAAACCCATATTTACTTTTTGTCTTTCTCTATCGTCTTTCCGCAGGTGGCGGTACAGTGTACATTCTTCTCACGACCCCAACGTTTATCAGATCCCCCTGAATTGAAGATGTATACGGTATACTGCGTGTACACCGCCGATCAAAAAGGACGATCGTCTTTAAACAGGCGAACTCTCTGTCTCGTGTCTCCCAAGGGCATCCCTCCGATCGGGCTTAGTTCGTGCTCCAGCGAGGTACACTATGTTTCCAGAATTGTGTGCTCCTAGCCAGACGCTTCGGAACTACTCTCCCGAATGCGCAGTTAGAGAGCACATACTCTATCCGATGTGGAGGTTGAGGCCTAGCTAGGTCTGGCCTGGCCTGGCCTAGTCTCGCAATCTCGCTGCCTGCGTGCTGGACTGGTGCTCAGGTGATTGCCCCACTCCGGTTGTACAGCCTCGCTGCATGCAACCTCCCCAAGTAGGTTAACAAACAGGTGGTGCCAGTGCCATCTGGATGACAGTGGTAAATGTCATGCCACATACGTGGTCCTCGAGGCGATGGGATGTCGTACCGCGCGTAAAAATGGATATGAGTAAACCTCATGGCCGTAAGCCACGGCTGATGGATGGCCAGCTGATTACATCTAGCGATCTAAATGGCTCGGGCGTAAAAAAACCAGCTTTGTTCTTCCCATGCCTTCCAATTACTCGACAGTGAAACAAAATAGTTGGGATAATGGGCCATGGCGCTCCTCACATGTTCACAGACCGTTCTATACAGCCTTTCCATTCCATGCCCATCCCGTAAAACGTTTTTTGTTTGTAATAATTCCCTCACAGGTAATTCTGATGGGGTGACTCGGAATTGCCTCATTTCGTCGTACTCCATTCATGATACCGGATCTAGTCTTCTCGTGCGCCAATAAATATCGGTAGGTAGATAGCACAAGCAGTGCACAATAGATGTGCATGCCGTGACCGATCATACTTTCATTAATTTTGATAAGGCATACAGCAGAGCAGCAGATCCTAACAAGGAAGCGATGTACCAAGGGATCAAACTGGGGGGAGGAGGAAGCGGGTGGCGGAACCGTCTTTTCTTACGCCCCCGTCTTACCCCGTTTCCGCCCTCGCCCGTCCGTGTCTTCGTGTGAGTCCGGGATCTGGCCAGCCACCGGTGCTGGCATCTCCTTCCCTTGCGCTTGCACATTCTTCATAAGCGTCTCCCACATGACGTCGTTAATCCCTTTGGCGCGCGCAAGCTGCGACTTTAACCGCGCAACCTCATCCTCGAGTTCCGTCGTGCGTCCATCCAACCGCGCCGCAGTAAGCGCATCGTTCTCTTTCTCCGCAGCATGTCCAGATCTAGGCTGGACAAAGAATTCCCAGTCGCGGAGAAGTTCCTCGCGCGGGTACGCAGTGACGGAATCGTGCGTCGTAGCCTGTCGTAAAAACGACGCTTGGCGGGATATTTTTTTGGCTCGAGAAGACATGAACACACCTTTTGTGCATGTGGTAGCATCATCGTAACCTCATGCGCTTCACGTGAGCGTGCCTCGCGCATGCGCTCGAAGGGCACTATTGGTCGTACCGGAATCCCACCATCCTTATCCCCGTCAAGGCGCACGTGGCCAACGAGGTCTGACGGCTTTAGTAGTGTGGTCAGATGGGTGATGGCGAGTCCAGGACCAGGATGCGCGTTGATGGTGCGGAGGAGTTGATGTGAGGGTACGTCGTACACATGCACGTTCCCCGAGGCAGTCCCAGCGAGTAACATTGCTCCGGTTAGGGAGAGACAGATGGCCGTAATAGGTTCTCTAAATAGAAGTTAGATAAGGTTGGATTGTGCGGTTGCCGATAACGAAGTGAAGGGGTTACGCACCCAACGGATACGAGGCGGCGGTTACTTGCATCCCGTTCATCATCTGCAACCGACAATATATCGCTTACTCCCGCGCCTCCAACTGCCTCTACCACGCTTGCATGAGTCTTATCGATCCGTGTACGAAAGAGGTTCACTTGGTGAATGGACCCGTCTCCTGACGCGGCAAAGAAGAGGCGCTCAGCAGCGTCCCAAGTAATGCAGGTGATAACGTGAGGAAACTGGAAAGTGGTTAAGAGTGACTTTGATTCGAGGTCCCATAACTTTTGGGGCAATCAGTTGCGGAGTATGTGACGACTTGAAAGAAAAATGGAGCCATACTTTCACAGAGTGGTCGGTCGAAGCCGTCAACACGCGGCAGGATGGGAACGGACCAAACCCACAGGCGATGTCGGTGATTGGCAGCGTATGGTCAGATAAGTCTGCATATGCTTCCGGTATCTCGTCCCGGATATTGTCATCTAGTAATCTGCCGAAAGAAACATGACATTTGAGAGGCATGCGGAGTGCAAGGTAATAACGATACTGGCAAACCTAAAAACAGACCAAACTGTGATGCCAGAATCGTCACTGCCTGAAAGCAAAGCTTCTCCGTCTGGGGTAAAGCGCAGAACCGTAACCTGTCGATAGTGGGCTTCCCAAGAATTGTACATTATTCCGGACGCAATCTATGATATGAGATAAGATCTCAGTATATGCACATATATTCCAAGATATGAGCGTGGACAGACCTCCCAGAGGTATATCCTCCCTTGGGCAGTGCCACCTGCGAAGAATTGACCTCTCCTATCTACGGCAATGGAAGATAGTCGTTCGGGGAGGACGACCTTGAGGGAAACTTGATCCTTAAGACCGGAAAGGTAAGAGATGTCATGGATGTAGGGTCCTGGATATGAAGAAGCACTTTTTGGAAATTGTAGACGTTGAGAAGAGACTTGTCTGGTTGTACGGCGAGTATGAGGCCACCCTGGGCGCCAGTTGAGTTTATGATAGCGGTGCAATTTTTGGATGGACTAGATTGTTTGAAAGAAGCGAGAGACGAGCCATTAAGTATGTCATGAAACAAGATTGAGCCAGATTGTGGAATGGAAATGGGGGCAGAAGCACTCAGAATCACTTCCCGCATAGTTGACGGGTGTGCGTATCACTCCCTTATCGGGCCGTGGGGGCGTTCGGATATAAAGCCGGCCAAACAGGTCATCTCCCACCCCCATCATCCCATCCCATTTCCTCGTGCCCTCTCCTCCCTCTCTGCGCTCCGTCCACTACTGGCATGTCCACTAACCTATACGAAACCCTCGGCGTACAGAGGGACGCCACCGAAGATCAAAGTATGACCAACCTTGTCCCTCGTCTTGTCTCCCCCTCAATTCTCTCATCTGCTTGTAGTCCGAAAAGCCTATAAAAAGCGTGCTCTACAAACACACCCCGATCGTGTTCCACAAGAGCAGAAAGAAACCGCAGCGGATGAGTTCCGAATGGTCCCTCTTATCCATGCATCCATTTTGCCACATCGCTCATTCGTAACCTGTTCTAGGTCAATAATGCATACGAAGTGCTTAATGATCCTGGTAAACGTCAGGTATGTCGTGGTTTACTTTGAGTCTCCTTGGTCAGAACATCTCATTTCCGACTTTGTTCGTCGTTTTAACAGGCATACGATGCCGCTGGTGTCTGGCCACCTCCACCTTCACAGTCGGGAGGGTCCCGACATCGTCGTCGCCCCCGCTATCCCAGTCGGGAGCGCCACGCACCCTTCCCCGAAGACCCCTTCGAGTTTGGCTGGCCGCATCAATTCAACTTTACCGATCCTTTCCGGATCTTCGAGTCTGTCTTTGGCAACTTGCAAAACACCATGTTTGCCAGTGACCCATTCTCCTTCGACCCGTGGCGTCGAGATCGTGACCGTGATGCACATCATCAACGTGGGCGCGGCTTCTTTGATGACCATCTCCTCAGCGCGGGCTTCCCGTTCGACCATGGCTTCGATAACATGATGAATCCTGGCCGTGGTCGCACGCGGGTGTACAGCCAGGTGTCCCGCAGTACGGTCACACCTAATGGTGGGATTGTTTCTGAGAGCAAAATGACCCGCACAGTTAATGGGGTCACTGAATCGGTTTGGAAACGCAAGGATGCCTCCGTATGTCCATTCTTTTACGTGTAAATCGCTTACGCTGATGCACATGTATCACGCAGGGCAACGAGTATGCTACTTATACCTATCCAGATGGCCGAGAGTGGCACACGGTCAACGGGCGTGAGCAATTACCTCCTCCGAAGCGTGGACAACCACGACGAATTCAACCTTCTCCTCCGCCCTCACCCCCACCGCCGATTCAAACTACTTCACTTCCGCCACCCCCGCCATATTCGAACATAAGCCGCACGAGGGTTAGCCCAACGTCAGCTTCCAGTCGAAAGCGAGACAGCCCAATTCGCGAGCATCACAGCCCAATTGAAATTCAACCATCGTCACATTCAGGATCGCCTCCTCCTATTAGCCATCATTACCGGTCCCCCCAATCGGCGGGTATGTCCCCTCAGTTGGTTATGGGTTCACGCTAGATAGGGGATGCTAATCCGTCAAATCAATAGTTCATGACTATGCTTACGCGCAGACGCCTCCTTACAAGTCACGATGGTGGAAGAAATAGTGGGTTTGTCACATTCCTCATGGTTCCGGTTTCCGATCGCGTCCGGTCCTCCTTATTTCTGTATTTTACTCGCATATGGAATACTGTATGTATCCTATTACTTCGATCATCCAATTGACAACCCTCTTTGGTACCTCCTGTGGAGGCGATCGCCTCGATTGTGTTGCTCCGAGGCAGACGATAACGCTAACCCTTGGTCTGAGTGTGACTGGTCGTCGCAAAATCCCTGAAGGGATGGAGAAACCCTGTGTCAGGATGATCGAGAGCTGCAAGAGCCCCTTCTTGGAGCGTCACCGAGGCAGAGGGTTTACGGATATGCGAAAACCAAAGGCAAATCTCGGAACGATTTCGGATGCATCGTGCATTATGCACGAGTGAATTTCACCGGGCGGCGGTGTACCAGTAAGTGAGTCCTAGGATGTACAGTACATACATGGACAAGACGATCGGTGTTTTCTGGCCTGGCCTTACAGCTGTTCTGGTTTCAGGCGCTCTGCCAGGTCGAAGCCTGCAGCGAGGTGCAGCAGCCTCGCGTCGACGATATGATCCTATTCCGAGAAAGAAAATGCGTTCATACGCCGATCAAGTGTATTTTGGGGAGTTTTCATACCTTCTTTTCATTATATTCTTACGTCCGTGTGAGAAAGATTTATTAATGCCAGTGATGGGCGACACGGCCAAAGAGTACAACATACCTTTGAGTACCCTGTGCAAGTTCTTTACCTCGACCACGCGTCTCACGATCGACTCGCCATCCTCGAGGTTCTGGGCTGGCGACTCCATCTCGCCGTCCAACGACACGTCCAGAATGACGAGTTTCATGTTGGCGGTGGTCATACCTAAATTTTTTAAAAGGAGGTGGGAGCAAAACAGACGTCACAGGAAACAAAGGACGGACCTGGGTCGGTCGCTAGGACCGAGCTGGAATCGAGGGCGCTTTTGGCATCATATCCGGTTTCTTCCCGAAGCTCACGAATCGCAGCCGCTTCTGGCGTCTCGCCGTCATCGATCAGTCCTGCGGGAAGTTCTGCAAAGTGAAGAACCCGATTTCGGTAAGAGACAGAAGGAACGTGTGGTATTGGAGTTTGGTCGGCTGGTTTGACTGACTAACTGACCGACCACGAATTTCCCGACCGGAGGACGGTATTGTTCTACTAGTACGGTAGAGAGGGGAAATGCACGGGTCTTGGAACGGATGAGAGCTAGAATCGCGACCGCTGCGGAGGGCGAGAATATTGTCACCAGAGTGGACGTGTGCTGGCAGCAAGACAACTGCTACCATCTATGCCCGAGCTTCCACGCGTGCGTCTTTCTGCAGCTTCCCAAACCCTCTATATCGATATAGAAGCTATAATGAGGAGCAGACAACAATAGATGAAGGGGATTCCCTACAGTCCTGCCTGTTTGGTCCTGCCAGTTAATCTTCTTCAGGCTGACCCACCTTTTCGGAAATTTCATGATGAGAAGCCGAGACTGGCTTTGCGGGGAAAGTTACGTCACATACTTTGCATCTGCGGTGTTGAGGTCTTGGGTAGAAAGAATCTGAGGAGGTTGGGAGGACATAGTAATCTGTATCTGGCGAACTTGAAGGGGACGTAGGAGAGAATACTGTAGGGCTGGGAGATAACGATATGCGATTTGCGACGTCATCGTCATCGTCACGTTTGCTCCTTCATCCAAAGAACCCAGGTAGTACCCAGGTTTGAAAAGATACTCGTTTGACTTTTCAACGTCTACACCGGTCTGGCTCTAGCTCAGGCCTTTGCTGGCCGTTCACCTAGTGATGTCATTAATCCGACGGGGACATCCGTCCGACTCGGAGTCCGGATCATATTCATTCCTGCATTCTTGTCTACACACTCATCACCCTTCAAGCTCCACCCTAGCCAACGTTTGCTATTCTGCTATCTTTATTTCCCCAATATGCCAACTGTTCTTGGATCTGTCCTTGACGCAGTTGGAAATACACCTCTTATCCGTCTTGATAGGATTGCGAAGCATGAAGGTCTCAAGTGCAATCTCCGTAAGTTTTACTTAGCGTTGCACGCCAGCCAGTCTAACGATGCCTCAGTTGGGAAGTTAGAATGTGTCTCGCCTGGTGGCTCTGTGAAAGATAGGATTGCGAAGCGGATGGTCGAGATTGCAGAACAGGAGGGAAAGCTCATTCAGGGACAGAGCGTCGTCATCGAGCCCACTTCAGGGAATACGGGTGCGTTCTTCCTTGTTAAGCTTATTACCAAGTCCCTTGCTAAAGAGTAGTGTCGGTTCACAGGAATCGGTCTGGCAATGGCGTGTGCAGTAAAGGTAGGACATACATACCAACCACGAGAACGGGTGCTGAATACTACAGATACTAAGGGATACTCAGTCGTCATTACTATGCCAAAGAAGATGTCACTCGTATGCCGCTTTTGACCGATATGCACTTGTGTCGCCAGCCACTCATATCATGCCACAGGAAAAGGAGGCCGCATTACGCGCCCTTGGCGCGGAAGTTATTCGGACTCCAAACGAAGCGGCCTGGGATTCCCCGGAAAGTCATATAGGTAGGCACTCATGTATTGGTTTGGGGTCCGTGTAGCTGAATTTGCGTGCTTATAGGTGTGGCCCTCCGTCTGGCAAACGAGATTCCCGGTGGCGTTATTCTCGATCAATATAGCAACGTACGTTGGGCTCATTTTAAAAAGCGCATAAGCTATCATTCATACCTTGTTTTCAGATACACAATCCACTCGCTCATGAGCTTACAACTGCGCCCGAGATCATCGAAGCCGTGACGTCAACACCGCCAAACCTAGTTCACCCTTCATCGGGAAAAGTAGATGTCTTTGTTGGTGGTGCAGGGACAGGTGGCACGGTGTCTGGCGTTGCGAGAGGAATCAAGAAGGCTCACAACCCCGATTGTGTGGTCGTTGGTGTGGACCCTGTTTGTCAATCTTGTTACTCCGGTTGATTTCTGCTTACACGGGCTCCCTCAGGTTGGTTCTATGCTGGCCCTCCCCGCCTCTCTTAACGAGACAGGTAAAGGCTGTTCGTACGTTGTCGAGGGTATCGGGTATGACTTTGCTCCCGACGTACTCACGCGGGATCCTGGTATAATCGACTCGTGGGTGAAGACGAATGACACAGACGCTTTCGCGGCCGTACAACTGCTCATGCGTCACGAGGCCATGCTAGTTGGCGGGAGCAGCGGCAGTGCTCTTGCCGGGGCACTAGCATGGTTGCGTTCTGAAAGTGGAAGGGAGATCTCGCAGACACCGGGAAAGAACGTCGTCATTATGCTACCTGACGGGTGCGTCTCTTCTGTTGTTTCTCTTAGCCAAGTTGTAACGCGGTGCGCACACAGCCTTAGAAATTATATTACCAAGGACTGGTTCCGCGACATCGCCTTTCGTCCGGAGCCTTCGCCACTAGCAAAGCGCATTGCAGAGGTGCTAGGTCCGTCAGCTGGTGAGAATGAAGGAAAGGATACGGAGAATTGGGACGAGGAAACTCTGTAATGGTAAATAGAAGATAAATTGCGGTTTTGTTCAACACCAAATCCCGGACATTGGCCTTGACATTGGCTTATAGTACTGTAATGCTTTTTTGTTTTTGAATACATGACTAGATCACGTGGACACGTGCTGAGAACTGCCAACTTCTAGGTTGGCAGTCTGAGACCAGACCAACAACTTGAACGACACACGCTGACGACTCGGTCGCACCATATGGCCTCTTCCGTTTTTTACAAGTTCAAGTCTCAGAGGGAAGAATCCAAGCTGTCCTTCGATGGAACTGGTATATCTGTGTTTAATCTTAAAAAAGAAATCATTCTCGCCAATAGCCTTGGCAAATCTAGCGACTTTGACCTTGTCGTGTTCGACGGTTCATCTGGAGAAGGTCTGCCCCATGCCCCATATAACCGTAGTTGCGCTCATCTCTTCGATGATAATTGTAGAACTTAGGGATGACTCGCATGTGATTCCGAGATCCTCATCTGTAGTTGTGAAGCGAATGCCTCCTGCTCGCCCTGGCAAGGGCAAAGCGGCGATGTATATTGGAGCTCCAGGGACCTCAGCGACTCCCGAGTCAAAATCTAACAACCAGCCAGGCAGCGCGTCTTGGCCATCCAGAGGTTACATGTCCAGGCGGTTTGACAGGGAGGTCTCAAAACCCGCCACAGTGCGTGCCATCCATCCTTGTTTTTTTAACTCTGTTCCTTACGCACCCGTTTCTCGTGTAGACTCTCCTCCCAAGTATAAGTGGCAAGGATGACGAGGTGGCCGCGATGGCCGCTATGTTCCAGGCTCAGTCCGCGAACTGGGAGGAGACTCAGGAAAAAATGGCACAGTTGGTGTCGCCTTTGGCGGTTCTTCCCGTGTCCTGTAGTAATTTCTCTAATACACGTTTTCGCTGTCTGTTCTATCGTTGGCCGTTTTGCCCTTTCTCCCTCTCAGCCAGACCCGGATTTACACCAATCCACGTGGAACGGGTGTCAGTGGCCGCGGGGGCAAGCCATTTACCCCGCACCACCAACAGGCCGACCGACCGCTCCCGCCTAGCTACGTGTGCTACCGTTGTGGGCAGAAAGGTATGTCCCATACTTGAGTCTCATTACCGAGGGCGTGTCTGACTTGCCTTGTGCGTGTAAGGGCATTGGATTCAAGATTGTCCAACGAATAGTGATCGTGAGTTCGACAATAAGCCGCGCATAAAACGGACGACAGGTATTCCGAGGAGCTTCCTGAAAGCTGTCGACAATCCAGGTGGTGCGCAGATAGGCCAAGGAGTTATGGTCACCCCTGAAGGTGGCTATGTTGTCGCTCAACCAGACTCGTGAATTTATGTCCGCTCGACCACCTCTTTCTGATCGACTCACACGGTTCCCGCAGGGCATCATGGCAGAGGCAATCCGTCAAATCCAAGGGCCTCTCTGAGGCCGAAATTCGCGAGCGTCCTTCAAAAGACCCAAGCATCGTTTGCCCTATTGACAATCGGATCCTCCGAGATGCCGTCAAGACCCCATGTTGCGGGACTGCGTACTGCGAGGATTGCATTCAGACACATCTGCTTGAAAAGGACTTCATTTGTCCGCACTGTGCATCGAAGGTAGCCTCACTGGACAAGCTAGCCGTCGACAGGACAATGCGCCGAAAGGTCGCCGACTATATCTTGAGGGAGATCGAAGCGAGCCAGAGAGAGGAAGATGGTCAGGTCATGAACGAATCCACTCCAACTGGTTCCGTCTCTCAGGTCATGATCCTCCCACCTTATGATTTCTTTTATAGCGCTGAAAACTGACGTGCGAGTACACAGACTCCCACCCTCGAAGACCTCCAGTCCGGCCTGTACGCGCAGGAGGACGTCCCTGCAGACCTAGCAATGTCCCAAATGATCGTGGATAACATCCCACAGCTACAAGCGCAGATCCAGCAGATCTCGCTCACATTGCAGAACGCTGGCGTGCTGCCTGTGCACGTGCGCCAACAAGCTGAGATGCAGCATCAGCAATTGCAGATGCAGCTCGCGCATGCGCAGACTATCGCCGCTGCACTCGCGGCGGCGCAGTCGAGCATGGGCACGGACTTGATGATGCCTATGGGGATGATGCCTATGATGAACCAGGGCTTTGGAGGTCCACAGATGCAGCAGCAACAAACACTACAGCAACAACTGCAACCGCAACAAGGCC
The DNA here is from genome assembly GCA_003316425.1 of Russula lepida. Lineage (NCBI taxonomy): Eukaryota > Fungi > Basidiomycota > Agaricomycetes > Russulales > Russulaceae > Russula > Russula lepida. Next base: position 10,552 of record QFEZ01000345.1, on the reverse strand, counting down.
AACAACAACAACAGTCGCTACAACCACCACAGCAGCAACAGCCCGGAAACGCAGATTCGGCGTATCAGCGTCAGCCTGTTAACAATCGTCGGAGGAACATCAAGCGTGAGCGGCCGTCGGACTTTCTTGAGGTTGCTGGGCCGGATGCGGAGAGAGATGGTAAGGTTGGGCGATATTGGGAGTAATAGTAGGGTAGTAGGACTCTTGGACGATGGCTGTACAGGCGGGGTCAACGCAGTTGTGCTTCACCAAGGATTCAATCAAAAAAGACGATCTCCGTACTGTATTGCTCAAGATATACGGTAATGCACCTCATGGTAACAGTGAAATATGCACTAGTATGGGAGCCTGGACCTCGCGTTGTAGCTAAGATAGCCGCTGCGAGATTGGGGCTGTCGTCCAAGAGAATGGGGTGATAAAAGACAGGGCACAAGATGGCCAGCGGTTCCACGAGCGCGAGTGCCGAGGCGACTGAACGGACGAGACGAGAAACCACGCAAGAGAGAGAGGGAAAAACACACAAAACGATTGATACTCAGAAGTGGTATATCATGCCGTCCTTGAAAGGAGGCTGCTTGTATACATTTTGGGTCTCTACTAAGTAATTGAGACCGGTGGTAAGGAGCGAGTGGTGTTGTAAAGGAATGTCAGTAAAATAAAATTGAAGGAAAAAGTGTATTGGGGGCGTAATAATGCCGTGCGGCAGCGGCTAAGTGTTATCGCCGTCGCCCAAAGTATGAAGGAGAAAGAGGGAAAAGCAAAGTAAGAGGAAAGGTGGGGGGCTGTAAAGGCGGGAAGGTGTGTGATTCGTCTGCAGGTATCTTACACCGGTGTTTGAGAGAGCGAGGCGAGAGTCGAAAGTCGAGAAATTGGCAGTGAAAACATGAGGATGAATAAATGTACAAGTCGGACGGGTGGCTGATGGGCGCTCCGACGCGGCTGTTCCGCCGCTCCGAGCGTGGACAGAAGGACGATCCTTACAGTGTGGCCAAAATGGATGCCAGACGCAGTGGAGCATATACATACTGTAACACTACAACACATTCTATCAAAAAGTTTGCAAGTCCCTTCTTCATTCAGCCGACTCGACTCCAATATTCTCGACATATTTTTGTGTATTCTCCTCACCTCAGCTGTTCCTTCCCAACTTATTGTCTCCCTCTCCCACGCCTTCATTTCTTCAATAAGATCAGCTGTAGGTGGCATGATCACCATTTGAGAATCAGAAGGACCAGCATGGGACCCTCGCAACTGTGCAGACCGTCTGACAGTACCTGGAGTCGGAGTTGTATCAGTAGTAGAGCTAGCGGGTGGAGCATCACGGTTGAGGGTCCCATCATCACTCAAGACGCCATATTGAGGATCCAGTCCTGCCACTGATTTTCTATGTTCAAGTTAGGCCCTGGTCGATAGAGATTTCGCCCTCGGACCATGTACTCATGGACCAAAAAAAAAGAGAGGGAGCGGTGCACGGATGTGGTTAAGATGTCCAGGGCAATGACCTTGCCATGGAAGGGTACCAGAGTCTGAGTGGTGTCGAAGCTGTCATATACAAAGAGGATATATTTTCCAGTTCTAGTTGTCATTATTAAGCAGCGCTTTTAAAGGCAAAGAGACTGAGAGGTGACTCACATCATAATGAAAACGATAGGAACCATCAAACAATGCACGATGGTTATGACACATGATCAATCCATTCCGCGATTCATGTTCTGGTGACCCTTCAACACCCGGTGGGGTCCATCCCAATTTTTTGAGCAAATTCCACTAAAAGAGACTGAGTGGTCCCACACAAGTTCAACTGAACATGGTACAAACCGCCTCGAGATCTGAGCGTCCGATGATATGACAGCGTTCCAAAGTCTTTGAACACCTTCCCCACAAACAACACATCTCCGTTTCCCAAGGAATACATCTCGGGAATCCAAACCTGTATTGAAGGCCGTAGTATCTGAATGGCCTGATGCTATCTCGACCGTCATGCACCAGCTCCGAGGGAGGCTGGGAGCGAGTATAAATGTCGTTGCGACATGTCCTTGGCTGTGCCGTAAGCTGATGGTGATGATAATAAGGACAGCAATGGGGACTGGAAGGTAAGAGAGAGGAAGGTAAGTTGAGAGACAGTGAAGGGTCGTCGTGGCAGACGCAAGCACAATATATTGAATGATCAGGTGGGTTATTACAAGACGGCACTTTATCGAAGCGCCGTAATATAACTCAGATACTGTAAGTGAGTAGGCTCCACTAGCTATTCCTCTCCGATTAGTCAAAAGACTCCTTTGACTTTCCAACTTTGTATCGTCGCGTCCGTTGTCTCTTGTCTCCAAAATCCATCTCGCCTTGCCCTTTCAACGTTCCTGCTTGGTGTGTGTGAAATTTCACACCGTAGGTCTCTGGAGCGGACCAGACTGTTACCCCTCAATCTTTGTGTCCGTTTTGCATCCTTTCCCGTCTTACTCACGTCGCTCACGCGTTAGTAAGTTTCGCTCCACATCCATTTGCTCCCGCACCTTTGCTCCCGCATTACTCAGTTTCAGTTTCGCTGCAGGACAGGACTTGCTCCATGAGACCCGTACTGTTCTGGGCGCTGGGCGCCCACTTATCGCACATCTTCGCCTTATGTCGAGGTCACGACGAGGCTGAAGCCACAGGCACTGATTACAGTACTGATTTCGTGAAGAGAAGAGGAGGATCCGATTGCAGTTCCCACACTGAATTCTACTAATATAGCCAACAGGAACTAGAAGGCATTACAATCGTCGTCAGGTTGTCACCAGGGGAGCCGGAGAAATGCTGCCAACAAACATGTGATGATGGATACCGGCAAGACGACGGTGGTTCCATGTCGACTCCGAGCGGAAAACCGAGGGTAGAGATGGGTCGATGAGTTTGTAGACAGTGATAGAATCATGGCGACGGAGACGGATAGTATGGGGACGAACAAGCATGAGAGGGCAATCAGGATCAGAACACACCGAGGTTCATACTCGAATAGAAACGCGGAACATGCGACCGAGGACACTAACTTACTTGACACTATGCTGTAGACGTCACCGTGTTTCCTCGGGTCCCCGATCCAGCCTGAGGAACTTTCTTGAGTAACAGCTGCTGGAACGCCTCCCGCGCCTGAATCCTCTCCTTCTGCCGCGCGATCATCCCATCGAGGAGACGTTCCAGGCTCTTTTTGAAATCCTCGACGCGCTCCTGCTCAAATCGTGCCACCTCACTCTTCACCAGGCGCGACACCTGCTCGAATTCCTGCTTCGCGTCCAGTACTCGTCGCTCCGCCTACATTGGCAAGCCAGTTAGTATGTAGACTGCGGCGGTTAATAAAGAGGGTAAAAGACACACCTCGGCAATTTGAGAATATGAATGCCTGAGACGGTCGCCTTTTTCAGCCGCGGCCTTACCTTGTGCACGATTGCGCTCGTGCACCTGCTTGACGCGGCGGAGGTCTGCATCGGCATTCTGCCATGCGTGGTACACTCGCACACGCGAACTAAACGCCATCTGTGATGGACAGATAGGTCAACGTCCGTTGAACTCGGATAAAGCCGGTTCATGACACCCACCCGAACCGAGTTGACGAGACGCGCATACTCGTCCGCGGTGGCCAATAGCGTCGCTTGATCTGCTCTGGCCTGGGCAGATTCTGTCTCTTGCGCCTTGCGCTCGAGCTCAGCCAGTGCCTCGAGCGAATGAGAGACAGATTTGCCAAGATCCGAAGCCGCAAGGTCACTAACGGTCTGCGCAAACTCCCCCGTGGCGCTCGCCATTTCTATCCACAGGGTTGACGTCAGTCACATGGGTGAAGTCAGAAAAAAAACAGACCACTGCGATGCTTCGAGACAGATTCGATGGCTTTGACGAGACCGCGGAGCTGAGATTCGAGTACTTCAAGATACGCTTTTTGCCGATCAAACCACTGTGATGGGCTCAGTCTCAGCAGTCAGGAAAGCATCAGTGTTAGTTAGGAAGTACCTCATCCGTCTCGACGAAGCGAGGACCAGCGATGGATTGGCCAATGGATGCCATTAAGCCTCCCCGTTCATTTGCCATCTCCGCTTTACGATGCTTGATCTGTCAGAACTATGATCAACATCCTCTGCAGTGAACACTGGCAGCACATACATCCAAAGAAAATGTGTCACTTTCTAAAAAAAGCTTTAGGTCTGCATCTTTGCACAACACTGGATGATTTGCCATCTTATTTATGCAGTTCTCGAGTGCGGTCCGCCGTTGCTGCACAAACTGATCATCGAAGCGTCCGAAAGGACTCTTCTCGGGAACCGGAGGTACAACTACCCCAGGGTTGTTGAGCGAAAGGGTCTCATATAACCACAGGAAGTCTGAATAGCGGCGAAGAACAGAAAACGAAGGCTTGGAAAATGCCGGAGAAGTAGTCTGTTAAGAAGCTTAGAACAGCTGAGGAACCGAGTTCGGACGGAACATGCCTTGGTGTGAACAGTGTACATAATAAACGCACGAATAGGGTCCCCAACCTTTTGTGGATCTTCGACAGATATCGCGAAGACAGGTTGTAGCCCAGTCTCCTTCTTTTCTGCGGGTGCCGTCTGAGGCAAGAACATCCGTGAATCAAATTCGAAGAGTAGTAGAAAGATATACTCACTGGTCGCGGACGCAGTGGTTTATCGTCGTCATCGTCATCTTCCTCTTGCACAGAACTAGGGATTGACGCATGGTTGACAAACGTACTTTGCGCGCCGTCCCACCCATTGAAACTCTCCCCACCCAAAGCAAGACTGGCAAATGCCGTGACTGGAGGCTGGTCAAGAGGTGTGGAGATCACGCGGTGTGAGTCGCTTTCTGTTGACGACGAGGAGTCGAAGGGAACATGAATCGATGGATGTGGTGCCTCTTGACGCTGTGGCAGTCGCGCGGAAGATGGGGCCGGCGGAGATGGCGGATCAGTATGGTCTACAAGATCTGCGTGGACTGCAGATGAGGGGGTAGCGGGGAAGGAAGGTTGAGCAGGAGGGCTCGTTGGTGGAGGCGTGATTGAGGGAAGAGTTGGATGAGCGGTTCTGGGTGGATCTTTTTCAGGAACCGACTCGCCGGAATCTGCTGACGGCTGGAAAGGGATTGAGGATGCGTCCGATCCTATTCTTTGTGTGAAACTGGAGAATCGAGGAGACGTCATGGGCTTCGTGGAATGTTCCGTCTCATCATCTGCGGGTAGGTTTGCGGAGTCTAATGGATCCGACGGGATCGTCTGCGAGACAGACGCGTGATATTCGACCGTAGAGGAGTTAAGAGAGACGTCTTGCGATTCGAGAGTTTGTGTCGTAGAGGATACGCCTCCGAATCCAGAGGTGTCGTATTCGAATGCAGGCGAGTCGAGGGCAGCGGATTGGTGGGTGTAAGTTGACCAAGGGTCAGGAGAGCTAGCGCGTGGACGTGCGAACGGATCCTCGAATGGGTTCTCCTCTAAAGCACGAGAGGATTGTTGGAGGAGATCGTCAAAACCAGACATGATGGGCCAATGCAACAAGTCTTCACCTATCCTGTATCGGAACAACTGGCCGGAAAGCCGGGCCGCTGTAAACCCTGTATCAGGAAACTTGGTGAGCTCAGACAACAGAGCCTGCAATGTTCCTTTTCACTTTTACACCCCACCGACCGGAAATCGTCGGTTCATTCATTGCTTAAGTAAAAGAGAGGGGGAGGAAAGGGGAAAGAGGTGGACGATGGGCGATTGTGATCTACATGACAGTGCTTCAGCCATGGTGTAAGCCAGTGGGACTCTGGATATTATTGTAGATTTCGTGCGTTCTTCATTTAGTAGCCTATCAACTCCCAATCGCTGCCTTTCAGGGGACAAAGTCAGGTCCACCTGGGCTTTGCCAATTGTGTACTACTAGGCGAACAAGTTGACGTTGTTGACTCCACACATGCTGATTGAGGGATACGGTGATGCAGCAGTCTGATTTATAGTCTCCACTTCTGTAGTTGGTATCTCGACATTGACGGGTGTGCAAGTGGGGTCACCATTGCATGCCAGCTGGTTCATATAAAGGTAGCTACATGGAGCGAAGGACGGCCCCCACTGATTCACAGATATTCCCTACGACGTACTCAGGCTGTTCGTGCGGTCCATCCGGGTCCCCGCTTGCTATATGACCTTCGTGAGATTCTTCTGCCCACTGAAACGAAAGCCGTCCGGCAGAATAAGGCCGCGCTGCGAATGTCCATCTAGGCGGTTCGTCTCCATCAGGAAGCCTGACATGAATTCAGAGTAGCCTACGTATGTTTCATTTAAAGTCATTTTTCAGCTAAATTGCCAAAAGTAATAATTACATTTGAGTCACCTCTAGTAAAAGTGCCTTTTTTTTCACACACAACTTTTCCGCTTTCCGCCTTTCCGCTTTCAAGAAGTAAAAAAGCGCGAAAGTTTATGCATAGTTTCCTCATAATGACCCTTTGACTTGTCCCTCTGACCAGCCCACCGCTTCCCAATCTAGTCAGTCGAAACACCGGGAATCACTATCCCATGACATTGATCGCGCTCACTTTCACGACTACCAACCCTCGAGCGAGCTGCAAGCATCGCATGGAGCGCGGTGCGCTTTAAAGCTTTTCTTCATCACACCTTCTTTCGCGCCGCAGAAGCTCTGTACAAGTGATACACAAAATCCGTTGTTCAATTCCTATGATCTGCGGGTCCACTGGCAGCTTCCCCTGTCCAATTGATATTCGCTTGGTTACACGCGTCTCAACGCTTGATGAACCATATTCAGGTGTAATAAGCTTAAAACTTATAACGGACCTTATAACGGACCCGAAAATGCGATGAAGAAGGTGATGCTACCCACATAGGCAAGGCATTAAGCATATAAAGCTTGTAATTCTTTTCCATTTATCCCATTGAAGCGAGAGGTTTACTTCTTGTTTCACAGGTGCATCATATATAAAGCATCGCATCACATTTCTTGAAACTCGAACCTCTCGAACTGAGATTGCCCCAAGACGCATTCAGAAATCTCTACCTAACAAAATCTTCCGAACATGTGCCACCATTTTAAATACATTCTCATGGCTTTTGCCTTCGCCTCATCCTTGCACATTACATCCGCTCTTGATCCTAGA
>QFEZ01000338.1:14703-25993 GCA_003316425.1 Russula lepida | reverse complement strand
ACATGAACAGTGCAGCGAGATACCAAGACTTCACTTCTGGCCAATGTTCTTCAACCGTGTCTTGCACCGACGGCTCCATGTCCCCACTGCGATGCACTCAGGGTTAATCTTTGTTCACCAGAGTTCGGTAAAGGCTCCGAGCCAAGGGCACGGACAATCTGGAATACGACTCTTTAAAAGAGGTGCGATGGTGAATTGAGATGGTGCATCAACGTGCCACCTCGAATGTCCCTGCAACGCGTCCCGGGAACTGCCCCTGCGCTCTGTCTTCCTTACCCCTTCTTTACCCGAGCCTTCCCCACTCATCCTCAAGGCACACTTCTCTTTCTTCCTCACCACCACTGCCCACCCTTCCCTTGGTCCTCCACCTTCTATATCTATCCCCACATCTGATTCAATGTACCGCCGGCGGGCGCCGCAATCTCTCATGCAGCCTCACGGAACACTATACGCGCGTCGTGTATGGACCTGAATTGTTAAAACGCATTGAGAATGTCTCCGCTCTTCGCGGAATGGTAGTACGGTTTTTATGACTTGGTGTGTGAGTTGTCAAGGTTTCCGTGCCGAGACGAGCCATACAAACTGTCGCCCAAAGGATGTTGTGGATGTCGTACCACTATCGCAACGCATGGCTGACTGGCTCAGCTAATAGATGCGAGCCACCTGCACCCCTAGATGTATGCGACACGTTATGGGGTTGGCATAGAATTCTCAGGGCGCAAAATCGACTTCGAACACAGACACCTTGCACGGCGAAAATCATGTGGAGCTCCCGACAACCCACGCATAATACCTCCATACTTACGATCTCGGCGTTCGCAGGCCGTTCAATGTTGACCTCTCATGAATTCGCAATCAAACAATTCAAGTGTCGGGGCATGACGCATACATTTTCAGACTTCGACGACAAAGCCGAGACCTACACCTACAACATTTCAGGATGACTCTGAACAAAAAGGCAGATTTCGTCGACGACAATTTCGCCGCCTTCTCGAAGGTGTTTGACTCGGCGAGAGTCTGTGAATGGACTTGAATTGAAGTCCCACAAGACAGTTCCTTCCTGCGTTTTCTGGTCACCCAAGATTTCGGTTAGGTGTTGAGAATCTTTGTGGATATGGACCATGTGGCCTCGTGTCTGAGCTGTTGAGTAATGTTTGCGTGGCATCTTTTCTCAGGAACGACAACTTATCAGTTATATTATGCTGCCTCATCGTGACAATAATACGACAGTTACAAGTGCAAACTAGCCGGCGCCTGTGGATCCCCTTCAATGGCACCCTACGGGCACAGCTTCTGCATCATTGCTAGTTCTTCGATTCTCGTGGTTCCCTATGTGAAGATGGACTGACGACAGATAATGCGTGCACGCCCACTGCGTCGGTGTGGCTGCAGACCGGCTGCACTCGTACGATGGGAATCTAAGGTAGAAAGGATTCACAGCACCTAGGGCAGCTAAACCAAATCCAGCGGTCTGGGGTAAGACTGATTCGAGGCGTCTGAGGAGAGATTGAAGCTAGGACGTCCCACAGCAGTACATTCCCGTTGTCATCTTAATAGTATTTCCGTGCAACTTTTCTTTGCATTACCGTTCGTCTCACAGCTTTCGGCATTCTCGGACAAGATCTCGGTTTCCTCGAACACAGCCTTGACACCTTTTTTTATTCTATACCTAACGTTATTACAGCACAACCTGACCGCGATTGCGCACTACAATACTGTCTATACAGCTCTGCGTCACGTGCCAAGCGGCCATCAGATGGTCCCGTGGTTCCCTTCGATCTTTTTCGCCTCCGGTCCATCTCGCTCGCGTCCTCTGGGTCCTATAGTGACCAGTCAAATAGTCGAGCCCGCATGTAAAGAATTGTTCGGGTCGGAGTCATGGCAGTGGATAGTGACCAGAACAGATCAACAAATGGCACGGCCGCGGCCGTACAGGGTTCATCGCGTCAGTCCCGGGCTGCTTTCAGCAACAGTAACAACGTGACATCAATTCTGCCTCATCAATGTGTCGGTCATTGGTTGACACTGCGGCACTTGCATTTACATTTCTACTTCCTCCGTTTGTCTCTCACTTGATATGTGCTCTCCTTTCGCTGGCACTCTGCAGCGATTGTCACGCCGCTACCGGCAGCTCACTCAAGCCGAGACCACATACAAGCGTGGGCTTACCTTTTCGAGGGCGTGCAGGCATTTGGCCCCACTCGCAGGCTCTCTCACGCTGTTGCCTGCCTTGGTGGCGTGCGCATATTTGCCAAGACGCGCCTGGCAAGGCCAACCTCGGCTCGTTCCCTGTACAGCATGTCACCTCAGGCTCCTCGTTTTCCGGATTTTCGTCTCCAGTCTGCCTCACCCTTTGGACTGAGATGAAGTTGCCCTTATGGATTTAATTTGCACGCTGTGGGACACCCTACTGTGTATTTTACAACACATCGCCATTGGGCTTTGCTTTTCGAGGACCAGATCTATGGGTTTTTTTTTGGTGCTCAGGCACAGCTAGAAAACCTCGCTGGAACGGAGCGTGTTACAGTATTGACGTCGATGACGTGCCGCCCATTGTGCAGTCCCGATTGCCGAAAGCATACGAGTGTAGTACCCCCGATACAATGATGGTAGTCGGGACGAGGGGGCTCCTCCCTTGTAGAGCAGTCGGCCTCTAATCAAACGCGTCTGCGTCAAAATGCGTTATCTATTACAACCTGAAAGCAAATTGTCACATCCGGAGGGTAAGGTTATCTGCCAGTGTAAGGGATTACAGTTCGCAAAGATGATCTTATCGGGTATTCGATATACAGTCAGATCACTGCTGTACTCGAGTACAATATGATGTTGATTCTATTACAGTAGAGTCGATGAGTACCTCGGTGCATCTCTAGTATGACTCTAAATACGTTCGCATCTTCACATAAAATCTCAAACCCACTTATATTGTCACACAGTATACGCGGAGATAATAATTTTATGTTCTACAGTAGTACGTTTTAGTACAATTTTGACGTTTGTACTCTCTTTAAAATTGGTACGTGTCGTGGTGGCCAAAAAGCACAAGGTACCAGCAACTAAAATCAAATGAATGTAAGCAGGTACGTATCGTTTTGAGAGAAAGGAGGTATCGGTGAGTAAGAGTACATTCATGAACATTATCCTCCGAGTTGCCACCCAACTGAATGAGGGAAGAAATAGTAATGTGGTGTATATCCGCCAATACGCAGAAGACTCGGAGTTATAGCGCCGTCTCAACGAGGTGGCTGGTGACGCCAACGCCGAGCACCTGTTTGAGCAGCAGAACCTCTTCCTTGTCCTCGTCAAGCCTATGCTTCTCCTCGATCCAGCGCATCTCACGTCGTTCATAGAAAAACATCCGAGGGCGCGCAAACTCCCGATCGCAGTGTCCAGCCCATGGCGAAGATCCTCTTCGCGCGCGTGTCGTTACTGCTCGAGGGCGACCCGTCCCGCGGAGACGACGATGCGCGCGTGAGTTGCTCGAGTAGCGAAGCTCGGGAACTTCGGCAAAGGCAGTGCGGATGATCACCACTCGATCGTTTTCCGAGGATCTCGACGCGTCCCGGCAGATCACACGTGACGCACTGCGGGTCATCTCACTTAGGCAAACTCCATTTGGTTGGCAACTGAATGGAGTTGCTTGTGAAGTGAGATGGCGGCGAGCAACACGAGGGGTAGTATCTGTTTCTCGGTAGAGCAAAGTGCATGGAGCTATGACTTGATTTGTTGTGATGCGCTGATCCTAACTAACTGTTGGGGTCAGATCTGCCGAAATGATCATTGGAAATGATCTCACTCAGGGGAGCGAAGAAGGGCTCCCCAGCGAACCTTCCACCTTGGCGTCGCTTTCTCCGGATTGCTGACATAGCCCCGTATGAAATTCGAGCTGCAAAGGTCGTCCGTGATGCGTTTGATTCCTTTTGTCCTCATCAATGCGATCCACTCTCCATCGTCGTCTGCATCGGACTGCATCTTCCTCGTCCTCGTCATCTGCACCAGCATCCCAGCGTGCTGGCCGAAGCCCCTAATACTGTGGCTCAGGTCGAAGCTCGCGAGCCTCGCCCACCTTGGATCCATCTAGGAAAAAGTCCTTCGTACGAATGTAAGAGCCAAAGTAGAAAAGTAGTCTGGCCATCGTCGTGGCCAGACTAATGTGCCGAAGAGGATATCGGATACCGAGAGCCAAGTCAGCCGACAGGCGGGGCAGGGCTATACTAGGGCGGAAGAACGCCATTTCATTTCCAGGTTCCAGAGAGGGAGAGGAGAGGCGGCGGTGATAGGGAGGCTGTGTTGTTATAAGGAGTGGGGGGATAGGTACATCCGGGGGCGATGATCTGTTGCCCTTCAGTTGGAGACCAAGGATAGCCATGCACGATCACCGCAGCCAGGTCATGTCCTCATGGCTCAGAGAGTGAATTTGATGTGGCGAGTTTTGAGGAATGGATAGTTGGTAGTCCTGCTCAGGTACCCTCAGGCTAGCCGCCGCTATAACTGAGTCTTCCCGTTAGGGACTTTGCACTCGCGCCAACTTCCCTTCACTAATCAGTGTAATTCTCAGAACCTAATGCGCGTCCACTGTGACAGCGTTGTACTCGTCATTCGTCATCTTGCTGGTGATGGGGACAAGGGGAGGTTTGGATCCAGGGAGCTCACCTACTAGTAGGTACAATTGCATCAGTAAGTAAACCTGCAAGAAACTTTTTTGGACTTGTGCAAGCTTGTACAAGCAACAAAAGCTCAGAAAGTGCGAAAAGTGCCAAAGCAACCTAGATTTACGCCATAAGCTCCTTTTGGCAATATTGTCAAGAAGTAAAAAAAAAAACCAAAAAAGTCATAGAAGTACCAAAAAAGTACCAAACTTAGGCTCATTTTTTGCTTACATCAGCAAGGGTCAATGTTAACTTTATTACTTTATTACTTATTTACTTGCGTAAGTGAAAAAGGTTTTGTACAATTTACTGATGTGGGTGACTTTGAGTTTATTGAATTCCGGACTACCTCCGCGTCGGCGCTCTGGACATCTCCTAGTCTGGGACTGCGTTCGCTTATGGACACTAGGCGGTACTATAATGCCCTCAAAAAGAAGGATGGGGTGTGGCACCATTTCTCGCCTGGTGCCAAACGTTTTCCCCCCCCACCTCCGCTCATACATACATCCACGCTTACTAGTCATAAAAGAAGACACAAAAGAAGCATACACATTCCGAACAACCACAACGTGATCCCAATAAATTCATCTATCACTTCTGCTGCTTCTTTGCCATCATCGTTATTATTGGATTGGAAGTTTCTTGGCATTACGAGATGTCATCTGATGTCACCTTTGCCGCGTCTTTTGTACCCGCCGCCTCATTCCAGGCATCCACTTTGATGTCAGCGTCGACGTCGGCAGTCGTTACTCCTAAGCCAACTGTGCGTGTCTCTGGGTCCACAATAAGGTGTAGCGCGTCAACGCCACAAACTCGGACACGGAGATTACTGCCCGTCCAGCACGACCTGACAACGCCCCGAGCGCGAGCGCGAGCAGCACGTCTACGTGCGAACGAGGCTGCGGAGCGCCGTGAGGATTTAGCCGCCCTCGTTATAACGCCAGTGAGTCATTTATCATCATCAAGTTCTTTCATATGTCAGGTGTCGACGGATGCAATACACGACCCGAATGAACCACCTTTCTTTCTCCCGCTGTTCCATTATTCACTGATGGATTTGTTGTTGTACAGTATGACTGACGTGAGGCCTCCCTGTCTTTTTATAGGCGCAATGGGCGCTCCTGTGCCGCTCGTTCGCAGGCGTGAAAACGGAATTCGTTGACCTCGATGGAATGTCGTGGGATGCGCCCGGATCCATTCCCGTACCAGTATCGTCTCGAGGTGGGCCAGAACGACGACCCTCGGTGCGCGGCTCAAAGTCTGCCAGCTCATCAGTGCTGGGGCTAGAGGATAGGACGGTCCGTCCGAGGTTTACGCGGAAACGCCCGCTGTCATTATCGGCGCTGGGGTGGGGACAGGAGTTACATCATAGACGTGGCCCGTAACGTGGAAATGCATATGTTGGTTGGTTGGTTTTTGGCATACTCTCGTGTTTCACTGTACTTCACTGTGCTGCTCGTTCGAAAAGACCCATTTGGTTGATTGGGGACCTGTCAAGACGGAGATTGAGATTGCCCCCGCCCGTCTACTAGAAGGGAAAACTCGGTCAGACCAGTCGGTGCTTTGATGGCATTGCGGTCCGTTGCATGCAAGAGCGGTCACAATATGGTCGCGGTGTATACCGGCTAAGATATATCGAACAAATCTCTGCGCCTCAAATATGTACTGTGGCCGTGGCGAGTTGTTCCAAATTGGGATTGAAAGATTTTGCGGCTATCTTACCGTGACCCCACTATGGGAAAATATGTGCGCACAGCCCAGGCCCGGGCATGGGCATGAGCGCATCAGCACTCGGACAACTCGAGTTCGGTAATACTATACAACGACTACAGTACGTATGTATGCACGCCACAAAGTGGCTGCCTGTCAAGCTGCCTGTCAATCAAAATAAAATTCATTTTCAAATTCTTGTATAGCGGCCCAAAAATGGGTTATCCGTACCTGATTACTGTAACTTTATTCCACGAAACCAGCATCGACAGTTGGTGGTTAGTTGGCAAACCTGAAGTAAGTTAGAGCAACACCGTACCATGAAGACCGTAGAGAGATGACGCATGTTGTAAAAGAAGATTACCTTTGCACGTACCTGATCGACGGCTGCTCGCCAGCTCATGGGAAGCCTCGAGGCTGTTGTAAGCGAATTCGCGAACTCCAAATTGGGCATAGAATCTTTGGTACATTGTCAGCACGCAGACTCGTTTTTGCATCTCTAGTTGATTAAAGGGACTTGTGCAATGTGCTATTGTCGTTGGAGAGACGTCGTAGGAGGGCGGGGTCAGTGAAGGGAAGTAAGCATGAGAACATCGGGCATCGAGAGGGTTCGATCGACCCCTAGTCGGCTGCCGTCACTCATCTCATCCGGTGTTCACTGGTTCGATCACCTCGCCAGCACCGGTCACAAAAGATCGACTTTTTGTTGTCCAGCGCCTTCGTGAAGGCTTCAGTATGGAAATTGGGGGTGACAGGAATGGCGCCCACCCCAAAGTTTGACCGTTTAGAGCATGCTTCATATTATGTACCCGGAGGTGGCGCGGGCTTGAAGAGTTGAACCCCCCATAAATATTAATCCTGTGCCCTCTCCTTTCCCTCTCCTTTTCTTTTCCTATCTCTCTCTCTCTCCATTCACCCGCCCACACTCTCACATTATGCCCGACGTCATTCTCGTCACAGGTGGTCATGGCCTCGTTGGTAAGGCTATCCAACACGTCCTGGCCACCGAGCCCCCAGACTCTCGCTTCGGACGCCGCGATGGGGAAACCTGGATTTTTGCCCGCTCCAGTGATGCCGACCTTCGGTAAGAGTGATTCCGCCAAAACACCCACGGCTTCTTTCCAGCAATCTCACTGTGCCGATTCGCACATGGCTATTTTAGAGATCCAGAAGCGACAAAGGCGCTCTTTTCAAAATATAAACCTACCCATGTCATTCATTTGGCAGCTCTCGGTGCGTTTTCCTGTCATCCCTTTCGAGTGAGACTGTATTGATTCGTGTTTCTCTCTCAGTTGGCGGCTTGTTCATGAATTTGAAGTACAAGATGTCAATGCTGCGGGACAACACACTTATCAATGACAACGTGTTACATACGTCATGCCTGACTGGCGTGCAGAAGGTCATTTCGTGCCTCTCGACGTGTGTGTTCCCCGACGTTATCGAGCCGCCACTGCGTGAGGACAAGATCCATCTCGGCCCGCCGCATCCTAGCAACTTTGGGTACGCGCATGCAAAGCGGCTCGTTGACATCGCCAACCGCGCATATAAAGAGCAATATGGTCTCAATTACACCGCAGCTATCCCAACGAACATTTATGGGCCGCATGATAATTAGTACGTTCGTTCTTGATCATTATATGCTGTACCATGTTCAATAAATTTTTTCATAGTACTCTTGAGGACTCGCACGTCATTCCTGGCCTCGTTCATAAATGTTACCTCGCCAAGAGTGCGTCCACAGGTTTGTTTTGAACCCCCTTTATATTAACTTTCAAGTGCTCTGGATATAGATAATAATACGCCGTTTGTGGTTGCGGGTTCAGGCAAACCGTTGCGCCAATTCGTATACTCACACGACCTTGCAAAGATGTTTATATGGCAGTTACGCGAGTACAATGATGTGGAGCCGATCATTTTCTCAGTTGCCGAGGACGATGATGTGAGCATACGCTACATTGCAGAGCAGATTGTAAAGGCGTTCGACTTCAAGGGCGAAGTCAGGGTTGGTCCATGTCATGTTTCTAAACCGATTACAATCGGTGCTGACTAACCGCTCCATGGTTTCACACAGTTCGACACAAGCAAGTCTGATGGCCAGTACCGCAAGCCGGCGTCGAACGAGAAGCTAATTCGACTCATGCGCGAGACGAGCAATGGTAACGAAGAGTTCAAGTTTACGCCATTTGAACAGGGACTCAAAGAGTCGGTCGATTGGTTCATCGAAAACTATCACCAGGCGCGCACTGGTCCGGTTCCGGCCACCACCAATGGGTTGAAGATGATGGCAAGCAAAGACCTTGGCCTTGGCACGACCAAGGTAGTGACACGGGAGATTAATATTGCCAATGGTATCGCTTCTCTGTGACCACCGATTCTTTGGAAATGGGCCGCACCCTTGTATTGTTTAGATTGGATTCCGATTCATTATGGCTCGTATGGACCCATATAGGGACGGTTTGATTTGATTTTGCGGACACTTACGTTTAGGAATAAGTCTGATGTGAAAGAACGAGGTGTGCCGTAAACATTGTTCAGAAGTTCCTATCCCCTTACGTTCAGGACGTACAAAGGTGTACACACAGGCGCCTATCATATACACTTTATTGAAGTATATTAGGTGGGCACTCGTGCACATGGACTAATGTGTTTCATTCGAAATTTCCTCATTATTGCATTTGTTCTACGTTACGACCTACACAGAATAGAATTGTGTTTCCTTTCGCGCATGTTACTATATTCAATTGGAGACAATATGGCCGGAGGATCCGACTACTGCCACGTAATTTCTTGCCTGTTAATTTCTTGCCTGTTAGTAACCAGTACTATGAGTAGTGGGTAAAGTAAGCGAAGTAAGGAAGGAAGATTGCGCTACAGAGTCCAGATAGAGAGATCGGGGGACCTGGAGAAAGGGGGAACTGGAACTAGGGAGCATTGCAATTGCACACATCCGTCCAGATCCGCAGCTACAACAGCGTGGGGCTCGAACCTCAGACTGCTCTCCTCCTTTCCCTTCCTGGTGGTTCTTACGCACTGCACAGCGTAACTGGAACCTCACAGGCGTTTGATCCGGCCAGCAGCCCAGCCACGAGACTATGAGGATTGCGGCGGACTGCATTTTTGGGCAAAACTGGTTTTCCCACTCACTGAAAAGTGAAAAGGCGTTTAGTAGATAAGCCCCTCCCCTCCCTGAAAAGTTACGGTATGGGTTGTCAGTTATAATCGTACAAGCGGGAAAGTCCCTTTAAAATGTCAAAAAAAGTTTGGAAAAGCCAGAAAATAATTTGACGTTTTGCTGATAGTGGCAAGTGAACTTGAATTTGCCGTTCCGTCTGGTTTGGTTTGGTTTGGTTTTTTACTTTATTGTTGTCGTTGTTGTCGTTCGGTATGGCATGACCTCGATCGAATCGCACCTAAGTTAATGTTATTCCCTCTTTCGGTGGTTTGCGGTCTACAGTAACTTACTAGTCAGTTACGCCTCCATGCACTGGTACTGTACTGTACGTGTACTAGTTACAGTACCTTTTAATGAAAATGATCCATACATATCACACGTGGTCGCCTAAATCACATAGGCGACTTACTCGGTGCTGGGTGGATGTTCCGTAGTCGTCCTGGAGGGCGTTTTAGGTTGACATCGGGAAGGGGGGAAAAATTATTACAAGATTGATTTCTATCCTCGGAGGGACTTGGAGTCGGAGATCAGGAGCATTATTAGTCCGCGTTCTTTTTCTCGCGAGCTTGTTGCACTCGGATTCCGAACACGGCCGACAGTTACTCACAGTGCAGTATTATCCGTTTCTTGTAGCCAGGTAGTATATGTTTTGCGCACTTATTGTCGCATACAGTACATCATCTGACATGTTTCGCCGATGCCACAACCGGAAATGGTTCCGATTGCTTCTATAATGTTCGTTTCAAAGCTGCTTGGATTGATATTCTCTTGCCAGTGCCGTCACTGCCGTCAGCTCTTAAGCTGAGGATAGTTAGTGACCCGCTCTTATGAAGTCGCTAAGAGTGGCAGTCTACTATATTTGGGGGTCGTGAAAACTTGAATCGCGGCAGCCAGCATACGCTTACCAGATGGGTATGGTTCGTAAATTTTTTGCTCCGAGTGACTTTGACTTCTTCCAAGTTCTCGTATTGTCATGCTTTATGTTTGGTTGATTTCGCATCGGCGCGTGACGATGAATCAATTTTATTTACTTTCGTTATGGGGGCTATGGCATCATGGTGTGCGAAGTTTCTTTCGAGCCTTGCCCCAGCCTACTACGTGGCCATAATACAGTGTGGTTTGAGTTTCAAATTCAATTACAAATTCGACTGTCAGGAACCGCCTCTAGTAGTAAGACGACACGAACTTGTGAATTTATTTCTCTCCAGCTCTATGGTGAAATGAACTGAACGGTCTGACTCCAGAGCGAGAGACTTTTCTTTATATCTCGGTACAGTCCACTTGCCTTTCTTGACCATGTTCTCGACAGTCTCGAGGACGCATGTGTGCACTTGACCAGCTTCCTCGATCTGTGCATGGGCAATAAGTGTTCCGCAACCCAACCTGAAACCCGCGGCAATTGGTCAGTCAGTTAGGTCTGCTCCAGGCAAACTACTGAGGACGGGAAAAAGATACATGGTTAGGACGTGCATCTTTTGAATGTTGGAAAGCGTCGCTTAGAGGATGCACCACCGCGGCCGTTGCAGCTTTTCGAGGACATTACGATGATGGTGCTAGCGAGACATGAGCAAGGAGGGGTCAAACTGTCAATGGTCATCGTTCGAGTTGTCGCGTTTTGCGCTTACTCGGCGATTTGCGGTCCAGTGTTGTTTCTATTTTGGTGAGTTACGCTTGACGTCGGCCAACTTATTGCCGTTTTCCTCGTACACACTCAATTCTTCATCAAATCACATAGATATTTTTTTTTTTTTTTTTTTTT
>QFEZ01000338.1:0-14696 GCA_003316425.1 Russula lepida | reverse complement strand
TTTTTTTTTTTTTTTTTTCATGCCTGTGCATCTATCTATGATTTTACATCGATTTTTTTCGAGTCATGGAATGAAGTGAGGCCAGGAATAGGCAGGAAACCATCATATTCACTCCCATGACCCAATCTTCCTACTTGCTTGTGTAAAAAAGATTCGGGAGTACCAGAGACATCTTCAAATACTATATACCAATTTTTGAAGAGATCCGCCAACATGTGGGCAATGTAGAAGGCAAGGAGTGAAGAAGCGTTACGTGCGTTAAGCAGTGCAGCCGGAGATTGAATTAGGCACGTGAGATGACGTGACACACCGTGACATTTAGCCAATAAGTGGTACCAAAAGTTTCAATCCCTCCGGATTCACTGAATATATGGAATTTGGCTCTATAAAAAACCCTGTAGACCCTCACTATGTATTTACAAGATCTGAAACTAATCCGGAGTCAATACTGTCAGTATTTGTTGCGCTAAAAATCGAACTGCTGTCAATAAGTGGGCCAACGTCAGTACAGCTGTGGAAAAAGTAGAGTGATACCCTTCCCTTTATCATTCCAACAACGCCGACACACGACTCTCCTCAATTGAAAAATGGCCCTTATTTCGAGATAAAAAAAGGATGTCTCCTTCTCCCTTGTGCTAGGAGAGTAGGGTCGCATTGAAATGGTCGGTAACATCAGGGGACGTGGGCTGTCGGTGCAAGACACGGTTAAAGAACCTGGGCCCGAGTAAAGTCTTTGTGTGTCTCTGCGCTGTTCACATTAAGGTCTCTGAACTGCTTTGAAAGTCTTGGGAGGAAACCGATTGGAAGAACCTCTTGTACGGACCACATAGTGGCAGCACGCAAATTAGGGCGCTTGTTGGGGATTGCTAGGGCGGCTACTTATTGACGCCTCCTTCTCATCGTCCACCATCATCGAGTATCCCCCCTTCTCCACGATCCATCATGTCTGCAGCCCCCTCCACGTCAACATTGCAGTCCAACTTTTCGTCCATTTTCAACGCCGCTTTGGAATCTTACAAGCGTAAAACCAAAGAAGACTTACCCTCCCATCCGCTTTTTATCAACCTTGAATCCTGCAATTCCCCCGAGGCTGTCCTCACCGTCCTTCGAGAGCAGGTCCCCGCATTCAATCAATCTCAAAATGGCGACGAAGGGCTCACAAAATGGGTCACACCGACCGTGAATGTGTTGTCTTCATTTTCGCAGATCGTTGGCCAGGATATTGGGGTCGTGAGTGTCAAGTTCTGTGATAAAGAATTTCAGCTCTAATACTTTATTTTCAGGCATTCCCACCGGCAAGCATAATCTTTACTGGAATCAGCGTTCTACTTTCGGTCGGTGTCCTGCATCCTTCCCCTGTGCGACCTATATTGACATCGAGGGGCCTCAGGCGGCCAAAGATGCGAGCGCTATCCAAGACAAGCTTATTGAGGTCTTTAACTGCATGGAAAGGTTCTTCCACAGGCTCGAGATATACACCAGCATCTTACCGACTCTGGCAATGAGGAACGTGATTGTTGAGATTATGGTCGAGGTACTGACGATCCTTGGGATCACGACAAAGGAAATGAAGCGTGGACGATTGAGTAAATTGATTTTGCAACGATTTTTAATGTTCTTGACTGACGGGTATCCAGAAAAGTACTTGAAGAAGTTGATGGGAAACAAAGAAATCGAGGATAGCCTGGAGAGATTGGACAAATTGACACAAGAAGAAGCACGGATGGCATTTTTAGAGCAGCTGAAGATGACACACAGCGTCGATGAGAAGGTGATGGGCGTCGACGATAGAGTGAGGGGAGTCGGAGGGCAGGTACAAGATGTCCGCAATGACATGCAAGATGTTCGTGGCGATGTGCAAGACATTGGAAAACACATTTCCAGCAGGGTCCAGAGAGTTGATGACAAACTAGACCAGGCCGACCGTTCGTTGTCTGGTTAAACCCTGATCGTCATTCCGAGGGCTTACACAGATTCACAGGGAATCAGCTCAGTGACAACCTTTTTCGATGGCTCTCGCCCCCAAATCCATCCACCAATCATAACCTCGCATGCAAAGCTCATCACGACGGTACCGCTCAGTGGTTTTTCCAAGGAACTATATTCAATCAATGGAAGTCTGCTGGCTCCTTCTTGTGGGTGCATGGAAAACGTGTGCTACTCTTGACCTTTCTTATACGACGACCCCTGACTATCTCTCATTTTTTTAGCTGGGGCAGGGAAAAGTGTCCTCTGGTTCGTCCTTCTTCGTCTTTTCCGTTGTCCAACCAACAGATTATTTTCAGTTCCTCAATCATAGAAGATATCATAGCCTTGCGCGATGCTGGGAGGGCTTCGCTCGCCTACTTTTATTTCGATTTCAGGGATGTCGATAAACAGAAACTTCAAAACTTACTTTCATCCCTCCTCATCCAACTTTCTGCCCAGTCTGATCTCTGTTGCGATATACTCTCCCGACTCTATTCTGCAAACAATCGTGGGGTACAGACACCTAGCGATCGCGCAATGATAGAATGTCTCAAGGAAATGCTCACCCACGAGGCTCAGGGACCCATTTACGTCATAATGGATGCTCTTGATGAGTGTCCGATTACGTCTACCATTCCATCACCTCGAGAAGAGGTCCTCGAGCTTGTAGAGGAACTTGTCGGCCTTCACCTTCCAAACGTCCACATCTGTGTTACGAGTCGGCCAGAGCACGACATTCAGATTTTCCTGGAGCACTTAACCAAATGCTCTGTGTCGCTTCATGACGAGAGTGGACAACGGGAGGATATTACGAACTATGTCGCATCATTTGTTCGTTTCAACCAACGGATGCAGCGATGGAGGGAGGAAGACAAGGATCTGGTTATCAAGACGCTGTCGGAAAAAGCCCATGGAATGTAAGGGTGTTGCCATCTGTTTTGTGCGAATGTTAAAAGATGAAATAGGTTCAGATGGGTGTTCTGCCAATTGGAAGTCCTGAGACATTGCTTCCCTCCAAGTGTCCGGCGTATACTGGAGGAGTTGCCTGAGAGCCTGGACGAGACATACGAGCGGATACTGAGGGAGATCAGGAAGCCTAACCAGGTACATGCACACCGATTGTTGCAATGTCTGATGGTGGCCGTTCGCCCACTTCGGGTCGAGGAACTTGCAGAAGTGCTGGCTTTTGACTTCAGTGCGGAAGGGATGCCGAAGCTAAATCGAAGCTGGCGGTGGGAGGATCAAGAAGAGGCAGTGATGTCGGCATGCTCAAGCTTGGTCACGATGGTGAAGGACAAATACAGCAATTCGCGAGTGGTTCAATTTTCGCACTTCTCTGTCAAGGAGTTCTTGACAGTAGACCGGCTTGCGGATCCCATGCGAGATGTCTCGTGCTATCACATTCGACTTGAGGCTGCACACACGATTCTTGCACAGGCATGCCTTGGGGTTCTCCTCCGATTGGACGAGCGCGTTGACCATAACAGCATCAAGGAGTTCCCGTTGGTCCGATACGCGGCTATGTACTGGCCCACCCATGCGCGAGTGGAGAATGTATCGTCACGGATCAAGCACGGGATGGAACGTCTTTTTGATGCAGATAAGCCATACTTTGCGACATGGCTTTGGATTTACGACGGAGATGGATGGGGACATTACGGGGGGGGTCGTTCCATGTCCACCGAGCGCCCCAAGAAACCTGCCGCAGTCCCCCTGTATTACGCCGCAAGTCTCGGACTTCACGACTTCGCAGAGCACCTCATCGCCAGACATCCGGAGCGTGTAAATGCCGAAGGCGGGGCTGAGGTGACTCCAATGCATGCTGCCGCGTCAGCAGGACATGCGGACATCTTGTCGTTATTAATTGACCATGGCGCAGACTTAAATGGCAGAGGCATAAATGGCGATAGTCCATTGCGCCGAGCATCGAGGAATGGAAAACTCGAGGCTGGGCAACTTTTACTCGATCGTGGCGCAGATATTGATGCTCGAAACGGGTTTAATGACACTGCGCTAACCGGTGCGATATTCCAGGGTCATGTCGAGTTTGCTCGAATGCTACTCGAACGCGGAGCACTGATTGATGCCCGGACTTACGCGGGCCGCACTGCACTTCACCATGTAGCAATAAGCAATCAGGTCGAAGGCGCGCGATTTTTACTGGAGCATGGTGCAGATGTCAATGTGTGCGACGAAAATGGCAACACCCCTTCTCAGTTGGGGTCACCAGAGATGGTTGAACTGATATCTGCGTATGGTGCCAAGTCTTGAAAAGGGGAGTAAATACGGTCAATTGTATATTGCACTATTTAGTAGATAGCACTATTTGTGATAGGGCGCACTACAGTGGCCAACGCTCCGACTCAGATGTGCCAGTGGCATCTCCCTTTTACACTGCCAATGTCTTTCTCATTATTCCATCCACTGCGCACGCACTCAGGTCTTCAAGGTCCACCTGTCTATGGTCATTATTTCCCATCTCTCTCTTTCATGCTCTCCGAAGAAAAGCCACGGGTCGACAATCCCTTGTTCCCTTCAGCCCTGGCCGCCTGGCGTTTACTCGGAGCAGAAGATAGCACTTCAGCGAGTGAAACTTGACCTCGCCCTTGCTGGCGCCGCCACCACCCAAAATGGTAAGATCAAGATAAGGCAAGCTCCACTATCCTCGAAAAACTAAGGTGGAGAAGTCAAAGCGAACCATCGTGCATCAGTGGCTGCATGCGGTTATATCACATGCGGCGTCTCACCAATTTCTGGAATCCCACCCGGCTTTGTCGTTGAAGTCCGCGAATGTATGTGACCATGCGCCGGACTTGACTGGAGCGCGCAGCTTGAATGAGCTGCACACGGAGTTGCCAGTGCGCGTGGGTGCTCCATATGATTTCTGCTATGCGTCGAATCTGTTCGACGTGGATTTTGCACCTTGGGTACCCTTATCCGGCCCTGGATACCGTGTCGTGTACATCTACGGGTAGCCTGCATTTAATCCCAGACCCACAACGAAAGTAGAATGAAAGCTTAAAGAATTAAACAAAGTCGAGTCGGAAGCGAACCTGTCGCTAATAGAAATTGTGAGTTGCCTGGACTACGGTTGGTTGGTGGTTGGAAGAAAGAAACAACCTGTGGAATTCAATCCGTTTTATTTTATTTTATTTTGTCGGTTGTTACCATCACCCACGCTGTTAGGATGGACGTACGACATCCCCAACATCATTCGGGCGACATTTTCAGAAAGACTTTACGTTTTTCTTTCGACTTACAGTATGCGTCATCTTATATAGTTCTGCCGTTCTGAGAAGAGCGTAGACCTTCTCACTGCATTTCTGTAATTCAGGTCCATACATGACAGAATGACGAAGGCGTATAGTAGGCAGAACACCTACTTAGGTAGGGCATGACTGAGTCCGTGAGGACAGAGATGGTCCTAAAGAGAGAAGAGGGTGCGTGTGCTAGCGGTAAAGGAACGTACATTGGCTTGGCGGCTCATTCATCGTGATGTCGCAATGGCGAAAGGGTGCAATCTGGAAAGGAGGGAGAGAAACAAGAAAATCCGTCCTGAGATGAATGGCAACGGACGGAAAATGAGTGGAAACACGAGCTGCTCTATTACGATAGTTGGGAAAACTGTTTAATTACATTCGGGACCGACTATCCGATTGGCCCTTTTGGGTTATAGGTAGGACCGGAGGACGCGAGCGAGATGGACTAGAGGAGGTGAAAAAAAAATTCGAAGGCGACACGTCACGGGACCATCGTTGGTCGGCTTGTTACTTGGCACGTGACGCAGACTGTACAGTTGGATTGGCGTGGCGCGTATAGCAATCACATGGAAGGCTGTCAGGCTGTGTTCGAGGAAACCGAGAGCTTGTCCGAGAATACCGAAAGTTGTGAAACGAGCGATAATGCAAGAGTTGGACGGTAATTAGATGACAGAGCGAAAGCACTGCTCTGGGGCGTCCTAGTTTCGATCTTTCGCCTTGAGTCAGTCTTACCTCGGACCGCTGGGCTTGATTTTGCTGCCCTAGGTGCCATGCATCCTTTCTATCTCAGCTTCCCATCGTACGAGTGCAGCCACACAGACGCAGTACAGTTCTTGAGATAAAACATCCTCGAGTCTGACCATGGTCGTAGGATCGTGAAGGCGGACAAGAGCTCAGGCTCTCTGAATGGCAGTACCTTTTAACGAGGCTGCATCACCCGTCGCCAGTTCATCTAGCATCTTCGGATATGGAACCACGAGGACGCTCGAAGAACTGGAAATGGCGCAGAAGTTGTGCCCGTAGGGTGCCGTTGAAGGGAATATAACTGATAAGCTGTCGTTCCTGAGAAAAGATGCCCTGCAAACATTACTCAACAACTCAGACATGAGGCTACATGGTCCATATCCACAAAGATTCTCAACACCTAATCAAAATCTTGGGTGACCAAAAAACGTGGGAAGGAACTGTCTTGTGGGACTTCAAGTCCATTCATAGACTCTCGCCGAGTCAAACACCTTCGAGAAGGCGGCGGGATTGTTGTCGACGAAATCTGCGTTCTGTTCAGAGTCAGCGATCTTGTTTGCCACTTTGTGCCCGCCACAACCACCAACGCAACGTACCTTTACAGGTACTGGGACATCCTGAAATGTTGTAGGTGTAGGTCTCGGCTTTGTCGTCGAGGTCTGGAAATGTATGCGTCATGCCCCAACACTTGAATCGATTGATTGCTAACTCATGAGGGGTCAGCATTGAACAGCCTGCGCGCGCCAAGTTCGTAAGTATGGAGGTATTGTGCGTGGCTCGTCGGGTGCTCCACATGATTTTCACAATGTAGGGTGTCTGTTCGAAGTCGATTTTGCGCCTTGAGCATTCTATGCCAACCCCATAACGTGTCGCATACATGTACGGCTCGCCCGTATCTATATTGGCTGAGCCAGTCACCACGCGTTGCGATGGTCGTACGACATCCACACTGGCAACATCTTTTGGGCGACAGTTTGTATGGCTCTTCTCGGTACGGAGACCTTTAGAACTCACACACCAAGTCACAAAAAAAAAACAGCGCTAGCATTCTTCGAAGAGCGGAGATGTTCTCAATGCGTTTCTACAATTCAGGTCCATACACGACGCGCGCATAGTGCTCCGTAAGCTGCATGTGGGATTGTCGCGCTCGCCAGCGGTAAGTTCGAATCGGATGTGGGGATGGACATATGAGGTGGAGGATTATGGGAAGGGTGGGTAGTGGTGGTGAGGAGGAGAGGAGAAGTGTGCCTTGGGGATGACTAAGGAAGGCTCGAGCTTGGAACCGGGTACTGTAGTACTGTAAGGAAGAACAGGGCGCAGGTCGCATTTCAGGGACAGTCGAGGTACCCCAGACATGTCGATGACAGAGGTTGCATCAAGTGATAGGTAGATCTCGTTCTGGCGAAGAATATGATTGGTAAATTCATTGATATAGAAAGTGGGAATGAGCAGCCATACCTCTAAGTGTTCCCTCTTTGTGCGGGTTTGTGCAAGCTCAGCAGGGCGCAAGAACCAGTGTATGTCTGCAAACATCTGAGAGTGTGCCACAGGCGTAGAGACCTCCCACAGGGCGATAATAACACCAATGCTTGGCCTTCGAACGTTTGTTGCGAGCAATACTGTATCTCCGATGGAGTACTTCTCGAATGGGCCCTTGCCATACTTATCAGTTGCACACGAGGAACGCAAAAAGCTGGAGTAGAAAGATGTAGTGGCATCGTCAGTGGACTCCTCGTCGTCAACTAGGTCTGCAGAGATGGTGCCGGCTGCGAGTATGGAGTGGAGGAGATACCCATTTGTCATGGCGCGTTTTGGAGAGGGAGTACGGATTACCAGCAGTAAAGACAACGGGATGGTGCCGCTTTGATCGTCGGGGAGTCTGAGGTGTTGTCGCTGCCATTCCTCTCGCCTCCGAGTCGCGCACGCGTACAGTACCGATCCGACTTCAGTCGTGTCGCGTTCCCGCACGTGAGCATGGTCAGTCACACGTTACTGTCACATCCATCATGATACGATACTCTATACTCTACTCGAGTCTGGCCTGGCTTCGCGCCAAATTACGACACAATGCAAGTACCGATTGCGATGGTCACGTAACAACAAATAAGGCTCTTCGATTCGCTTCGTTCTCCCGCGCGTCAGTGTGCTTTGTACATCTGTCCACCATTGCTAACCCGATTCACAAGTTTCACCCATCCATCTCTGAATCCTTGTCCACGGAAGGTGTTTCATGGCCAGGGGCAGGGCGGCTGTGCTATAGGCCATGCGAAGAGGTGGTGGGAACCACCATCAACTGTGCTGGCTGGCGCCGCAGCGGTTGCGGCTGACACAGGTGGAGCTGTCCCCTTTCATCCTTCTCCATCTCGCTCGGCTTCGGTCGTCGTGAAGAGGATCCCACCTCCTTGTCCGACGATGGGAATATTCTCATGTGAGGTGGCTGCTGAGGCCGCAGTGATAAGGAGCTAGAGTAGATGGATGGCGGGAAATCAGTTTCAGAGCAGGGCGAAGTGATGGAACTTTACCGGGATGGCCACTGCCACTGACGATCTTCGTCGTCATCAGTGGTCAATGACGCCGTCTCCGTTGGCGCATAATCTTCATCGACCGCCATGTCGCCCTCTGCGTCTTCCCGGTGTATTTCCATCATATTGCTCTCCTCTTCCTCCTCTCCCATCTCCTCTTCTTCCTCAACCACCACTGCCACCTCGTCCCGCTCAATCGCCCAATCTCGCTCCCACTTCCTCCGCATCTTTTCAACTCGGACCTCGCATTCACGACGAAGAGCCTCGATCCGTGCGCGCAACGCGCGCAGGTCCTCTTCGTATCCGCGCACGATCTGCTCTCGCCGTATGCGAGAGGCTTCCGCAATGCATTTTGCTTCCATGCGCTTGCGAGCTGCTTGAATCTCTCCCGATGTTTCGGTTGGGCCTTGCACACGATACCTAGTGGTACGCCACCAGTCTTCTTCCGGGTCCTCGGTGTGTGCTGGTGTGATATGGGCTGCTCTGAATGGGTACGGAATTGTGGGGGACTTGACGGTACTCGGCTCGTCTTCTAGCTCGTCTGTGAGGATATCGTGTCCTCCCTCGCTTGCCAGTATGCCGTCAGTGCTGGTGCTTTGACTTGTTGTACCTTTGACTTGGTCTTCGGGTTCATCAGCGGTCTGATGTCCCCGACGACCCTTGGCGTGTGGTCGCAGGCTGTACCTGTGTGACATGACTGGGCGTTTGGTGTTATTTGTAAAGTTGGAGGAGAGGTTATGAAAGGTGTACTGGGGGTGCTGAAGCTTCTTCCACTTGGAATTCGACGAGATGAGGTTCGTCCACATGGAACGCCTAGCAAGGTCTCTTATACCTGGTCGTGTCTCGCTTTGATTTGCGGATGTGGTCTGCGTCAATCATGATCGCAGCATCACACCCAAGTCATACTGCATTTCTGTGGTAGTTGTGGGCCATAGGTAGCATAGCCTCAAAGTGGCATTCCTTTTCCTCCGATGCCACAAGAACGACAGACTATGCAATCGATCACGGAGGTCCTTATGTGGCTCGGATGTAAATCGAATGTGGAACAATCTCATTCATGCATCGCTCAGGCTGTCTGACACACTGACTTCATGCATGTCGACCGACTACGGGCTTAGTGAGTATACAGTAAGCGTGACCCTGTCGTCATCATTAGCTGTTGGGGAGAATGGAGGGTCGTTGCTTAGGGAGCAGGGAGAACGTCACCACGCGTTAGTTGTTCCTCACTATTCCTGGACCGCAGACAATCATTTATACGCTAGTTAGTTTAGTTAGTTGTCTTGGCCCCTCAGTTCTCATGCTTACTGCACACAGAGGTTGATCGCATCCCTCTGAACTCATCACACAGTATCACTTGGTTCCTACATCCCTGTCTTGGTCTTGTCCATTGTAAGGATTGTTTTGTATTCAGTGGAAACAGCCGTGTCGGAGCGCCCATCAGCCACACTTCTGACATACATTTTTCATCCCCATCCTCATTATCAACATTTTCGATTGTCAACTATTACTACTGTAACATGTCTTTTCTCGTTATACAGTACGTTGTCTCCGTCAGGCACCCCCAGGCTGTAGATAAGTTGATGTAACAAAATTTAACCTTTCTTGACAGTCCCATCACCCAAGCGGCGCTGGCTTTATCTGTGCTGCTATGCAACCTCAACACCGCCCTGCATAAATGGTAAGAACCAGAACGTGGCTTACGAAAGCATTCAGATACAGTAGCGATTATGACCCCATGATTTATTTCTGTGTTCAATTGCCAGCCTCACAATCCCGATATGTACTGCCAATTGCGTCGTGGCCGTCGCGTTTGCTATGACGAATGGTCAGCTGCTTGCGGCTTGCCAGAGTGAATATCATGTCATATAGCATCAAATAATGAGTGGACTGTGACTTGTGGCTGAGCCTCGTTATGTCTAAATCACACCACTACACAGCACGTCTGCGGATAAGCCATTCGGCGACCACCTCTTAAAAACGAGCACACCAGAACACCGAAACCAATTGCTCTTCATCGTGTACTATGTACTGTTCCTTTCATACAATGCCACCAGACGACTAGCCAAGTGGCTAGCGATGCGATAGATTAGAAATCTATTCCCTCTAGGGGCGCCGGTTCGAAACTGGCTGGTGTTGATCCCTTTTTGGTCTATGGAAATCACACAACACACAACGGGGGCGGAACCGTGACAAGAAGGCTTTGATCAAATACAGTTTTTTGCTGCACTCATCTCATGGTTACCCCGCATTATCCGATACACATGTCGCAGCAAAAAAAGTGAATAAATAAATGGGTACCGAGTTCCCCACTCTATCAACCCATCCTGAACATTTCTGTCATGTAATCATGTACACCCTCTACAAGCCCAACCGTGGAGTGACCGCCTCATCGCGTACGGAGAAATGCCACCTTCCTGTCCAATGATTTATCCACCCCACGATTGACTTATGACGTCACGTGGCACCCGCGTCCTCCGTTATTCCGCTACTACTCCTTTACATGTAATGCCTTATGGTCGCATTACGGTCGAACACCGGCGGATTCATCGTGGTCATACTATGGGAAAAGAGAAATGCGAGTATATCTAGTACCTTTCTTTCAATTTCCACCAGGCAACCAGTAGCCAAGTGGTCAAGGAATTGATGACATATCAACGTACTTTGCCCAGTTGGAGGGAGAGGGAGAATATGGGTTGGAAGGGAACGGCGGAAGAGAGCATTAAAAAAATGTCGAGAATATCGGTGTTGACTCGGCTGAATGAAGTGATCACTACCTTCTAGTTCTCTTGCTGCGCATCTCCCATAACGTGCGAGCGCAAATGGCGCAGAACCTTGCGGGTCATTTTTTCCTCCCCTTCATTAGCTCCGGCATATGAAGTTGGAAACTCGACGCACTCCGGAGTTAACACCACCTGAAGTGTACTGGCAGTAGGATATACGATTCTCGACGTTCTATAGAATCTAGACAGAGATCTCGGCACGCTGGTGCAAATAACTGGACTGTCGGCGGGATTTAGTCATTAGCTCATTATATGTGACATTCTGGAGTAGAGTGTGTGCCTTCGATAGCTCAGTTGGAAGAGCGTGGGACTGTAAAGGAAACACTGCTCAATCCCAAGGTCACTGGTTCAGCCCCGGTTCGAAGGATACCTTTGCTGCCAAGTAGCAGCGATTTTTGCCACAGCCATGATGGTAACTGTGCTTAGCTTTCTGGGAGCAATGGGTGATTGTGCAAGGAATCCAAAAGGGTAGTTAAGACAGCGTGGTTGAAGACCCTGATCATGGGGGGAACAGGGAGGAGAACCACGCCCTTCGCACCAGTCATCCTACTTTACGGGTCAGTCATTGAGTTTCTTAAAAACACTCTGACACAAGTGCGGCGAGCTGGAAGCAGCGGAGGGGGGTGATCGAACGTAGTGGGTTAAGGGGCTGTTAAGTGGTTCTCCAGCAACGCTGCACGCTCCGATGGCTAGGACAATGATGAACTCCCTAGTCCGATCGCGTATCCTCAGGCTTCCTATCCCTGCATACGGGACGAAAAAACCCACACAGTGCATCTCAACCAAGGTGGCAAGGTCGAATAAGACAAGACATATGCTCTTCTATAGGGAATGACGGGGATTGACGGTTGCAGAGAAACCTAGAAACCGAGTATGGCATAGGCGAACGTAATACCGAAAAACCGAAATTTGGGCACGCAAAGCCGGGAAGGACGGACCGGACACATCAACCGGAACGAAGTTATGAAATTAATAGCCACGTGGTTTGTCCCAATTTGAAAGCTCGTCTTTATGAAAGGGCGCCTACTTACAGTATCGACGTCCCTTTCATCGTAACCTTACGCCCATCACCAGCTGTTGCCCTCTTTTCTACGGTCCATCATGTCCGCTGCCCCCTCCACGTCCACCACCCATTCCAACTTTGCATCCATTTTCGATGCCGCCTTGAAATCTTACAAACGCAAAACCAAGAAAGACCTAGCCTCCCATCCGCTCCTTCCTAGCCTTCAATCCTGCGACTCCCCCGAGGCTATCCTCACCGTCCTTCGAGAGCAAATCCCTGCATTCGACCTATCCCAGAACCACGACAACGGTCTTACGAAATGGGTCGCCCCAACCGTGAATGTCTTGCATTCATTTTCCGAGACCATTGGCCAAGGTGTTGGGCTAGTGAATATCAGTTATTCTATCACGAACAATCTCAGCTCTAATCTTTATTTTCAGGCATTCCCACCGGCAATTGTAATCTTCACTGGTATCGGCGTTCTACTTTCGGTCTGTATCCTGTATCCTTATCTTGTGCGACCTATTTTTAACATTGAGGGGCCCCAGGCGGCCAAAGATGCGAGCGCTATACGAGACAAACTTATCGAGATTTTTAACCGGATTGAACATTTCTTCCGCCGCCTTGAGATATATACTGGCATCACACCAACTGCGGCAATGACGGTCATGATTGTTGAGATTATGGTTGAGGTACTGAGGATCCTTGCGGTGATGACGAAGGAAGTGAAGTGTGGACGATTGAGTGAGTTGATCTTGGAACTATTTTACCCTTCTTGACTGACAGGGTACAGAAACATACTTCAAGAAGTTGACCGGAAACAGAGACATCGAGGACAGCTTGGAAAGATTAGACAGATTGACACAAGAAGAGACTCGGATGGCATCTGCAGAGCAGCTGAAGATCACACACAGCGTCGATGTGAAAGTGAGGGGCGTTGATGATAGAGTGAGGGGCGTCGACAATAGAGTGAGGGGCGTTGAGAGCCAGGTACAAGATGTCCATGGCGATGTTCGAGATGTTGGGGACAAGGTTCAAAGTGTTGACGACAAGTTAGACCAGGCCAACCGTTCGTTATCTCCGAACCATAATCATCATTCTGAGGCTCAGACAGATTCACAGGGAATCAGCTCAGAGACAACCTTCTTCGATGGCTCTCGCCCCCAAATCCATCCACCAATCATAATGTCGCATGCAAAGCTCATCACGACGGTACCGCTCAGTGGTTTTTTCAAGGAACTATGTTCAATCAATGGAAGTCCGCCGGCGACTTCTTGTGGGTGCATGGAAAACGTGTGTTACTCTTGACCTTCGCTATCGATGACCCCTGACCATCTCTCTTTTTTTTTAGCTGGGGCAGGGAAAAGTGTTCTCTGGTTTGTCCTTCTTCGTATTTTCCGCCGTTGTCCGACCAACAGATTACTGTCAGCTCCTCAATCATAGAATATATCATAGCCTTGCGCGATGCTGGGAGGGCTTCGCTCGCCTACTTTTATTTCGATTTTAGGGATGTCGATAAACAAAAGCTTCAAAACTTACTTCCATCCCTCCTCATCCAACTTTCTGCCCAGTCTGATCTCTGTTGCGACATACTCTCCCGACTCTATTCTGCACACAGTCGTGGGGTACAGACACCTAGCGATCGCGCAATGATAGAATGCCTCAAAGAGATGCTCACCCACGGGGCTCAGGGACCCATTTACATCATAATGGATGCTCTTGATGAGTG
This sequence comes from Russula lepida, assembly GCA_003316425.1. Lineage (NCBI taxonomy): Eukaryota > Fungi > Basidiomycota > Agaricomycetes > Russulales > Russulaceae > Russula > Russula lepida. The sequence continues at coordinate 690 of QFEZ01000338.1, read as the reverse complement.
TCCAATTACGTCCACTATTCCATCACCACGAGAAGAGGTCCTCGAGCTCGTAGAGGAACTTGTCGACCTTCACCTTCCGAACGTCTACATCTGTGTCACAAGTCGGCCAGAGCATGACATTCAGATTGTCCTCGAACGCTTAACCAAATGCCCTGTGTCGCTTCATGACGAGAGTGGACAGCGGGAAGATATTACGAACTATGTCGCATCGTTTGTTCGCTCCAACCAACGGATGCGGAGATGGAGGGAGGAAGACAAGGATCTGATTATCAAGACGCTGTCAGAAAAAGCGTATGGAATGTAAGGGTGTTACCATCTGTTTTGTGCGAATGTTAAACATGAAATAGGTTCAGATGGGTGTCCTGCCAATTGGAAGTCCTGAGACATTGCTTCCCACCAAGTGTCCGGCATATACTAGAGGAGTTACCGGACAGCCTGGACGAGACATACGAGCGGATACTGAGGGAGATCAGGAAGCCTAACCAAAGACATGCACATCGGTTGTTGCAATGTCTGGTGGTAGCCGTTCGCCCACTTCTTGTCGAGGAACTTGCGGAAGTGCTGGCTTTTGACTTCAGTGCGGAGGGGATGCCGAAACTAAATCGAAGCTGGCGGTGGGAGGATCAAGAAGAGGCAGTGATGTCGGCATGCTCAAGCTTGGTCACGATAGTCAAGGACAAGGACAACGAC
>QFEZ01000333.1:0-10710 GCA_003316425.1 Russula lepida | reverse complement strand
CGACGACGACGACGATGAGACTGCGGAGCTTTTCCGGGAGCTCGAGAAGATAAAACGCGAGCGAGCGGTGGAAAAGGAACGCGTTGAGCAGGCGGAAGCTGCTGTGACCGAGGCCGAGCGCGATGCACGAATAGCGACAGCGAACCCTCTGCTCAACCTTGCTGCTGCACTTGGTAACGCTCCGGGTATCAACACGACTGCGCCCGGTACCTTTGCCGTGAAGCGCCGCTGGGATGATGGTGCGTTTGCTACACATGATCAATTTTTTGATTCAGACTTTGAATGATGGACGGTGACGAATGATGTTCGTTTTGCGTCCACTTGCAGACCTCATTTTCAAGAATCAGGCAGCCAACGACAAGGAAGGAGGCCAATTCGTCAATGACCTTCTTCGGACGGAGTTCCATAAGTGAGTTTCATCATCATCATCCGTCGTCCATTCATGACTCAATTTCCTTTTTGTGTGTTTTTGTACAGAAAATTCATGTCACGCTTTATCAAGTAGCGCATTGTGCTCACCTGTACATGTATTCGTGTATATCACTCATTTCACTCCACCATTCATCTCGCGTTTCTATTCCTCCGTTGATCGGGGCATTTCCCGGTTCCGCCTCTCTGTCTATGCGCTCTTCCCTCTGCTCTCATGAAATATCTTTGCATCACGGGCGACAGCAAGATATCCTCCAGTGGCTGTAATTTTCGACGTCGGTATTTCCTTGGCCTGCGTAGGATTCTGGGACCTTGCACTGCTTCTAGTCAAGGAAGTCTACGCCGTCCTGCCGCGACTCCTGCGTCGCCCCTTATGGGTTGTTGTGGATGCATAGAACCTGAATGCCACATCTTGATCACGTTGAAGCATGGAAGCGACTGTTTCAAGGCAATCTGTCTGACTGCAAATGCTCCGTTGTCCCATTCGCCGATAGCTTGAACGCCAGGTGTCACACGTATTCGAGGACAGGACAGATAGTCCACGTGGACCAGTTCATATATAAAAAGGAGGTACAGGACAAAGCTTACAACTCCCTCTCGTGCACACACACACACATACACACACAGAGCTACAGATAACTATGGCAACCACGTTCGAAATTCCCAAATCGCCTTCTTCCCAGGTAAACGACAGTCCTCCACTACCCTCAACCTCGTCAAAGTCCTCAACCTGGACGAACTCGACAAGTTATTATTCAAGGACGACTTTTGTCCAATCTACGCCCCCCATCATCATTAAATGTACCACCAAGGTCGAAACGAAGCAAGAGGACCTCCAAGTCGAGTTCCTGCGGGGCTTTTCCGAACAGGCTCGTAGGAAGACAGCTTCAGGTAGGGTACTCGCTTCCCAGCCGCCCCTCCCTCTTCGCGCACTGACCGACTGACCGACTGGTTGACTGGTTAACTGACTGACGCATTCTTCTGTTCGGATACTTGTACAGATGACTATCTACAACATCGTACAGTAGACTCCCCAGGAAAAACGTGGATTCACGTGAGTGCTAGACCCCCTCCCTTTTCCCTTAAGCACGACACAACACGACGACCTGCAAGCCTCTTACTGTATGTACGTTTGTTTGTTTGTTTGTCTGTTTTTCTTTTTTTTCTTTTTGAAAAAAAAAAAAGCTCGTTATGCATATCGAATTTCCGGATGGAAAGACATTCGATATCGAACTTGAATGCATATACTCGTTTACACTCGTCGGCTACTCGGACTCGGACTCAGGCGCTCGGGCTCGGGCTCTCACAAGATCATGGCTATCGACTACTTTATGGACACCGCTGCCTTTGCTCGGATGGGCGAGGGCTGGCCGGCCAGTGAAACTACAGTATAGTTTTGACATGATATGATGGTCCGGAGAGTCGGATTAGGTGCTTATGGATGAATGATTGATGAACGCAGTTCGGCGGCCACATCTTATCATTGGACACGAGCAAAGCTAGCTGCCTCCGAGTCAGCCTCATATTGTTGTTCTGCTATACTATACTGTACTGTAGTGTACGTTAGGACAATCTACCGGTTCAGGGAGTGAGGTTCTGTGGTGAGCGTAAAACAGGCAAAACGATGTGCCCTACAGTAGCCCTAAAAAGGTATCAAGATCCCCCGGATCACAGCCCCGATCAGGAAGGAGGATTCCTTATTTATTCCTCTGTTACTGTACTAGTCGGCTCCGCACAAAAGACAAGACAAAGGAAGCAAAAAACTGTCGCATCGCCGGGGCGCTCGTCGGGCGCACAACTGAACTGAAAACTTGAATTGACGTTCTTGCTGCTGAATTCTCCGAGTTCACGAGGGTAACTTACGCGTGGAGCTGAGAGCAATTGAAGCTTGAAGCTGGCGCTTCGGTCATGCAGCACTACAGTGCTAGTAACTGATGTACTACTGTATTATGTATGATAAAGCATACAAAATGTGCTAACGATCCATTTTCAAGCTTCAAGACGCACGTTCCCACCGCCACCCCTCCGCGGCCCACTCCGGCATCTCCGTCTCAAAAACCCCGAGACTAGTGGTATACCGCAACGCATGCAAAAATATATACAACCTCTCCGGAGGAGGATCCGGATGCAACGGCAAATAACATTCCCCGCAATACAGCGCGCCGTCGTTCTCCTCCCGTACCGCGATCTGCGCCGCCGCCTGCTTCGCCCGCCCGTTCTCCGTCGGTGCGTCGGGCGGAGGCGCCACGCGCAGAAGTGGGTTTTCCGCGCGTTGCGACTCTGAGGTGGGATCGAGGATCGCGAGTGCTTCTTCCTCCGTGAGCGCAGCCGAGGCCTCCGCAAGGGCGTCGGTTTCTGTTTCCGTCTCCGTCGTCGTTTCGGTCTCGGTGCTGGTATTGGTATTGGTATTGGTCCAGGCGGGTCCACCACGTTTACGTCGACTTTGGGGAGGTAGCTTTTGTTGGGGCATACCCTTTGGGTGTAGTCGACCTTTTGCCTTGAAAACGACATCACGCCACCGCGACCAGTCTTCGTCTTCGTCCTTCCCCCAAAATAAGTAATAAATACGGGAACGTAGGGTTAGTGGGATGGCTACCTTCATGTTGCGCAGGCGGGTGATTATCCCAACTGCCTCGGCGGACAGCGGTACTGGTGATCCCATGCCGATATCCTTCCCGGTTTCACGCGGGAGTGGCTGTGACGAGGACGGCGTTGAGGAGCCAGCCGTGGGTCGAGTCGAATCTGCCGTGTCGGTTCCGGCTAGATGGACAGGTGCAACTGGAGGGGCGCGTTCTTCTGATGGACTCGTGTCAAGACCACCTTTCCCGAGGTTCGGTCCCTGAACGTAGTCAGATCCCATGTGTGTTTGAAATAACGGACCCGAGCGTACCCAAATTTTTGTCTCCGAGTAAACGGGGTCATTCGCAATTGGATGGCCAAAGTATTGGAGATGGACGCGGATTTGATGAGCTTTGCAAGATATAGTTAGTGGATTGGACGCAGAAGCCGAGTCGACGACGTACAACGACCAGTTAAGGGGCGACCTGCAAAGCGATTTACGGTGGTCAGCTTCCTTTCTAATTCTGAGGCTATAATTACGTACAGTGAAGTACGCTCGTATCTGTGCTTCTATCATAGTGCAATCGTCTGAATACAGTTCTCGCCGGCTTGGCAAGAGACGACAGGTCCGAGTTTGGTCAACCGTGCAATTCAAGGGACGTGATTTGTACGTACTTTGCCTTCCGGGTGCACAATATTCAATCCCATCTGACGATCGACGGTGAGCAGAGGTTGGTCCATCACAACCTCTTCCGCCGGAAACTCGCCTGAGCAACGTGCTATGTACTCCTTCTTGACCTCCCCCTGCACAAACTCTTGTGAAAGCGTGCGCGCACGAGGTGAGGAGAGGCCAATGATCATTAGCCCCGAGGTGAGACGATCCAGTCGATTCACAGCTAAGATTCAAGTCAGTCACATGACAACAACAAAATAGGTCAGATATCTCTCTCACTGTAAACCTTCGGGTACTTGAATTCCCGCTGGAGGATCTCCACAAGAGAAAGATAAAAATAACGCCCTGTTGCGTGGACGGGCTGAAAAGATTTGGGATCAACTAGGGAGAACTCGGAGCTCGGTACGGTATAATATAACGCACGATGCTACCCGGCTTGTCAATCACGATGAATTCACGTTCTCGGTCCTCGTGGAGCACCTTGACCGGTTTAGACGTCACCGGGGGCTCGTGACGATGAACGACATTTTCGATGCGATCCCCGTTCCGCACGATCGTATCAGGCTTGGCGATCTTGCCGTTGATAGTAGTCACCCCAGACTCGAGCGCGTATCTCTACAAAAAAAAGAAAAAAAAAAAAAAAGCAGGACGCCCTCTCCTCCGTCAGACAACGACATCCAACAAAAGCAAAAAGTACGAAAGAAAAAAAAAAATACCACACATAATACTCGATTGAGCGATCCCGGAATTCAGTGGAGACGATCTCGAGTATCTCTCGGTTGAGCCAGCGACCTTTGGCCATGGTCGTGTAAGGATACCAATACGGCGCGATCTTGCGCAAACCAGCACGCGCGGGCGCAGGTGCCGGAGCGGGTGCGGGCACGGCATCCGGCGCCATGGCGGCGAGGAGTACGCGACGAAAGACGTGTCTGAATTGCTCCGCGGGCGGCACGAGAATGAGTGGGAGATGAACCTTGTTCGTGTGGAAGGGAAAGACGGGTAGGGACGACGGTGCCAGCTTTTTATGTTCGACTTTGTACAGGTTTTGTGACCAGGTTCTTGTCGATTGACTGACGCGCACCGCCAGCGTTTTACAGATCGAATGGGTTCACCGATGCACACGGGCAAGAGTGGCCCGTTTATGGTCGACTAAAGAGATCAAATAGTGTCGGGGTGCAAATTTCAAATAAAAACAGTCTGCTTATGTACCTTTCGATTATAATTTGTCAAGAGACTATATTTATCCAAAATTTACAACTTATATGCCTTAAATCATCTTGCCACGTCCAATGATCTCTGTGGGCAGCGTGACCTGGCAAAATCGTCAACGCTATTGGTGGCCTTACCGTCTCTTTTTTCTTGTTAACTTCTGTGACTTCAGAAGACGGAACTGGCGCTCTTATCCACTTGGCCGGGCCAATAATTGGCAATTTTTTTGATTCCCCGAAGAAAAAGCCTAGGCTTGTGTACACAGATATTTCCAAGAAATATGGTGAGCGTACATTCTTTGGCCATATCGGTTCGCACCAGCTAAACTTCGCATCTCTAGGCGATATTATTTATCTTCGCGCTTTTTCTTGGGTTGTTGTCGTGTTATCTTCACTTTCGGCCATTAAGGATCTACTCTTTCCTCCATTATCGTTTTCGTCGTCGTGCTCGCTTTGCTCGACACTACCTCTATCCGTTCATCGCGCTATAAGGAGACGTTGAGGTGGCTGATGGTCGTACCTATACCGTAAATCGGAATGACAGAACGATGAACTGTTAGGCGTTTCCAGAAAGGATGACATTTACAAAGGATTTTACATTCTGAAAGGCTGATCACAGATTTCCCATAACCGTACGTTCAACCTTTTGTGACCTTTCTGTTAACCATTCGGTTGTATTAATAATGAAGGAGCTATTATGATCACAAATGCGTGGTATGTCAGTTGTCTATTCATCTAAATGTCCGTCTGATATGTTTCTGAGGGCAATTTTGCATGTACCCAGAGGCGTACCTAGAGCCAGACAAAATCAAGCCCGAGCGAATTCTCAATGAAGATGGGTCCATATCCGAGACGACCCGGCACTTTCATTGGTGTTTGGGGTTGACAAGCGGATCTGTCCTGGACAGCACCTTGTCGAAGCTATAATTTTCATTGCTACCTCATCGATTCTCTCTGTATTCAGTGTGGTGAAAGCAAAGGACGAGAACGGGGACGAGATCTTTATCAAGGTCCTGATAGCTTCTAGTCGCGGGATCCTCATGTACAGTAAGCCCGGATTCTCGTGCCCAGCCCACGACCGCTTCTTGACACTGAATAGGATTTTCAAGACATCCAGACAGGTTCGAGTGTTCTATTTTTCCAAGGGATAAAGTTGCAGAGGATCTGATATCGTCGAACTAACCATTAGACTACGCAATCACGCGGCACACGTACAGATAGTTGCGCAATAATGCAGATTCCAATAAAGTATATACTCCACGAATAAATGTATTGGGTACACGGAGGTTTGCTATCACGTTGAGTACCCAGCCATGTTCGCTGCAATTATAAGCTCCTGCGCACGGTCATCCCGAGGCACGATGGTGCATCTAAAACCCAGCGGACGACTGCAAGGAAAGGGTTGACATCAGACAGGTTTTAATAGCACCCGGTCCTAATTGTTACGCTCGTCCCATACCTGGAGTTGGTACCACTGTCTTTGAACGCAACGGGAATCTCGTTGCCGAGTTCGTCCTTGGGCGCGCCAATATGAAACACGGAGAGAATGCACGAGACCGAGATAAATAAGCTGGAATCGACAAAGTGGCGAGCGGGACAGACCCGCCGACCGAAACCGAAGGCGGAGGTCAACAACGGGTCATCGCGGAAGGACCCATCAGCATCGAGGAAGCGCTCAGGCTTGAACGAGAAGGGTTCCGGATAGGCATTGGGATCATGGAGCATACCCCTAATACACATAAAGGTCGGAAAGACCGAATGCAACCGATGTAGAATACGCACCATGCGTTTGCAATTACTATTGCACCTACATTAGATGAGGATTAGTATGAGTATGACCTCTTAGAGATGGAATGAACCCTTTGGAATCAGGTAGCCTTCATAGACGTCGTCTTGGGTTGTCGCATGAGGTACGCCTGAAGACTCGTTGCGTTAACTTATCACCTGTCAAGGGGCATCACCAACCAACCGGCGTCGCCATACTCCACCTCATGACCTCTCTGCACAAAGCATCAATATAGGGCAACCGAGAGCGATCGGTATAATCAGGGAGACGTAAGCCTCCAGTGACCGCATCTAGTTTCTGTTGGGCGCGCTTCTGCACTTCCGGATACAAAACAAGGATGCGGAAGAAAGCAATAATCGTCAGGGCCGTCTGAATAGAAAATGAGATTATCTAATAAGCGCTCTGCACATTCTCGCACCGAATCCGAGCCCGCTTCGCGTGGGTGAGGCAATTTCAAAAAAAACAAATTAGAATTGACGCGGAACCATTGTTGAATGGAGTCACCTACCAGCGTACATAGACCCCAGTACACCATTCAAGACGGCCTCCGCATTCTTTCTCTGTGAACCCTGCATCTTTTCTATCATCTGCAGATTTTCGAGTGCCAGTGACGAGTGTGCAGTGCCTTTCTTCTACCGTTTCAAACGGACACCGCGTTCGCTCAGATGCGGTTTCCCCTTGCGAAATAAACAAAAGTAACGCACGAATCCATCCTTGACAAATTCCATCGGGTAGCGGAGCAGGTCCTGTCCAGCATCGAATCCCGCCTGAGCTGCGGGCTTATAACTTAGCCGCGGGATCCAGGTGGGAATATGTTTCACTGCATCGGTTTCCCTTAGTCTGTCGCTTACGATGCGTTTGTACCAAGTCGGGCAGCTTACATAGCGGTATCTCGTTGACAAGAACAGTCCCAGGGAGAACCGCGCTCCCAAGCTCGGCCATCTTCCGGGCCACGACAAGAAGGTGGTCGGTGTAACTCTTCACATCATAGCCATATACCAGAGACATCAAAAGCTTCGCTTGATACCTAGTATTAAACGAGTAGCGTCGATATCATGTCGACAGGTGTCGGGGAACTGATAGTCACTCACAATTCGATGTGATGATGGAAAGATCCAGGGTCAGAGAGAAGTTGGTAGAGGAGATCGTGGGTCTTAGTAACCTGCATCGGACGGTATTGCACCACGGCGCTCGCACGGAGACTACGATCTAGGAGCTTGCGTCCCTCTCGCCAATAATCCCCGTACGGTGTAGTTGGATGAAACCATTCCCACCTCATCCTGGTTCAAAGACAGGTCCATTATGGCATACGAGAAGCAAGAAAAGACGCATACATCCGGTAAAATGGCATGAGATGGCGATCCGAGTAGATATTTCCGCGCTTCTCAAGCAAGTCCTTGGCCACCTTCGGCGAGTTAAGAATGACTATCACTTGTCCTAAGATTTTGACAGACATGATTCCCCCTATACCTTCTCAGCGCCAGCGCACGGAACATTTGGGAAACAGGCTGCCCATACCATATTTCTGACCCCACTCAGTGAAGGTCAGCCAAACAAAGTTCTTCGGAAAAGTCATAAAATGGCCGATTAGTGGTAGCCCTCGAGGTCCTGGGGGGTAGGGGAATCGACTCGATTGGCGTCGATTGTTGAAGGAACAAGAGAGAGCCACAAAAGCTGCAACCACCAGGACGTCCAAAAACATAATCAGTGACACGAAGGGCATGTCTTCCCAGAGTAGGTGAGTGGTCGATAGGGCCAATGTCGTTAGCAGTGCGGACGAGAAAAGACTTGGTATATAATGGTTCATGGTGGGACAAAGCAAAGAAATTTGATAACCCAAATCGGCATCGCTCTTAGAACCTTGGAGCTTGGTACGGTGGCACGAAACGCAACGAAATGGTTACGCAAAAGCTGCAGTAGTATGGGGCGACGTAAGGAATGATGGTGTCCAAGAAGGCTATAATAGCCTTGAAAAGGAATATCAAGTGAAACGCATGGTGTTCGCTAGGAGAGCGACATAATGACGTGCAGGGATGCTTTATGCCCGCAGCAGATTAACATAGAGGCAGGTACCCCTGGCACGGCGCCCATGGAAACTTCTATGGAAACTTCTCATAAAACGTTAGAAGGATAACCTGAAAGATAAAATGGCGAAAACACACAGAACATCAAGTGCTGCTGGGACATGGGGCCGAGGGACGCATGAGCAGGTTCCCTGTTCTCAGTTCGGCGAAGGACTGGCTCCATTAGTGCCACGGGTTTGAAGGACACGCGCAGCGTTCCGAACACAGCAGGTTAGCCAAGCAGCAAGAAAAGAACGACCAGAGAACACGTTATTTGGGGTGACTTGGCGCATTTTATGGCGATCCCAAACTCCCCCAACTCTCCATGGTATTTGGCCATGGCTCAGAGCTAAGTGAAATTAAGTACCATTAAACAAAGTTAAAGGTATTCGAGAAAGTTTAAGAAAATTTAGGTTTTGCTGATGGGCCTAGCACTGGTTAGAAAATGGTACAGTATTTTTGTGACATTATCATATAATAAAGCATGCTGCAAATAAACTCGTTTCTGCTGTGATTATCAGGGTGCATATGGATCAAGTGCAACAAGCTCAAGGATGAGTTGCTCAATGTATGTCTCACTTGCAGGACCCACTACTCCAAATGCGGGACACCACTGCACTCCGTGGGTGGCCCAGCGCCACTTCTAATAATATCCGCCAGAAGGTGGGAAAGCTCTGTTTCACTGATCAGCACTCACGCCCGCAAGTATGACAGACGCACGATAAATCTAATGAGTTCCTTGTCGCGGGGCATGACTGTACGCCAAGCATCCGGTTCCTCGCAATATATGCGGTATGAGTCAAGTGCATAGGGACCACTACCAGGAAGACGAGAGATGAGCGTATGGCCGGGGTAAGGTTCTTGGACATGGTCTTGATATGCACATAGGCACATATAAGCAGAGGACAGAGCTATGAGACGTCGTGCACGGATGGATTGTAGACCGAGAGAACGGATGTGGTCTCTGAGCTCTGTTGGGTCGGCTGGGGACGATATTATTAACAACCGTCTAGGGATAGAGGACAAAGACAAAAGGCTGACCTTTAGCAAGGGACTCAGGTGTTGGCCAGCGGTCTATAAGTGTCCAGAAGATGGGCACTGCGCTCCGTCCCGAAGTCTTGTTGAGAAGCATTACGGCAACGAGGAGTTTCCATGGGTCGTCCGCGACACATTCTGGATTACGTGTGTAGAGTGGAAAAACTGAAGGCATCTGAAGAGGAAAACATACCTTGTATGAGGACAGGTTTGGCATTGAGGAGACGTTCGTAACGGTCGAGAGACGCGAGGAAGAACGCTGCGTAACCAGGGGAATCGGTCAAGAGATCGAGGTGGTACTGCTGCTCTTGGATATTGAGGGTTGGGTCGGGGAGGCTGTGGTGTTGTTGAGTGAAGAAAAGTAGCTTCTGTTTGGCCATGTCGAGTATTGAGCGCGGTGGGCCATCCACATCTGGTCTATATGGAGGAGGAAAGAACTTTGAAGACTGTCCAGATAAATGCACTGCCAGTGCCATCCGAGTCCGTGCTTGAGGCAAGCGTGCGTGCGACGGTCTTTACTTCATCGGTCATTTTATCTTTGGTTAAGGCTCCGACTATATACTATACTATACCGTATATACAGCCTAGCAACTGAGTGGCAAGTGGATGTTCCAGTGCTCCACCGTCCACGCACGCGTATGGCTGATCCTCCAACAGAATCAACGTGTAACTACCCTATGTTCATTGGTTCGCCATCGTTGGGAGTCCTCTTGGCACTCTGCTAAGTGCTGGTGGGTTGGGCATGCTACGCGAGAAGTGGGTGGGGTACAGTGAGGACAGTACAGGCTCGGCTCCAAAGCGACGAGCGTGACTGACGTGACTTCCCAGTGTGACTCACCTAACCTTATTGCAGTTCTTGCCAACACCTATTTCTTGATCCGCTTGTAGTTCTAGCGCGATAAACGGTTTCGGGAAGTGTCGAGCGAAGCGAGCACGACGACAGGGATGATGACGAGA
>QFEZ01000322.1:0-13500 GCA_003316425.1 Russula lepida | reverse complement strand
ATAGGCGTTAGGATAATCCTTCTACTTCTAGGCTCTTCTAGCCCATTCCATTAGTTTGCCTTTGTACGTGCCTGGTCCTGTCCAACCCGTGAGTAAGGGGTCCCACATTGGGTCGTCTGCTTCTATGCTTCCACTGTTTTCCGAGTCGTGTCCGTCGACAGGGTGTCCTTGATCGTCCACTTCTGTTAACTGCAGCATTGGGAGAGGCCAGATAGCAGGCCTTGACGCGTCTGGTGGCTCGGGAGTTCCTCCTACTAGTTCCTCTGACAAGGATTCTATGAGGTCGTCAAAGAGGGCTGTGACAACCATCCTCATTGCCACCACCGCTCTCATTGCCATCCTCATTGTCCCCAACACTGGCACCTCAATTTCGAATGCTTCAATGATACCTGGCTTCCATCCATTCCCCTTGTGTAATGTGAGGAGGAGTGGGCCTTGTTGTCTTGCATGTTCCACTTGAGGAAGAGCACCTTCCTTCCTTTTCCCTGTCTTACACCTTCTTTCCTTTTCACCATCTTACACCCTTTTCATTGCCTTGCATCATTGCCTTTTATCACCTTTCATCGCATGTTCCACTTGAGGAAGAGCAACTTCCTTCCTTTTCCCTGTCTTACACTTTCTTTCCTTTTCACCATCTTACACCCTTTTTGTCACCTTGCTTCATTGCCTTTCATTGCCTTTCATCAAATTTCATCACCTGACCACCTCAATACACAACTTCAATGCTTCAAGACACTTCAACACTCCCCTGCCCTCATTCACTGCTCATTGCTCTTTTCACACTTTTCATTTGACACTTTTGTTCTTTATTTCACTTCACTGTCTAGGACTTAAGGAGGAGCATTTGTATTCTTGTGTTTCCCTTCTTTTGCATCATGATTAGTGTTGTGTCAAGGAGAAGTGTTGCAATCTGGAGATCATATCAGCATCATGACCCTCACACATCGGGAAATTGTACAAAAACTTTCCAACTTTTCAGCTTTTTTAAGCCATAACAAGCTCAAAAGCTGAAAAGTGAAAAAGCCGAACTTGGTCATGCTGGATGAATGACAAAAAGGTGTAAAAGTATAGTTTATGAAATGATTGACAAAGGATCTTTTTGGACTTTTTACACTTTTCCATTTTTCAACTTTTTTTGCAGTGGCCAAAGGCAGCTTTTGGAAAAATGTAGGTTACTTGTCAGCTTTTGGACTTTATGAAACTTTTCCAAACTTTTCCAAACTTTTCCAGCTTTTTGGGCTCTTACGAGCTCGTACGAGCCCAAAAAGTTTGCTGTAGGGTTGCCAATGCATGATGCTTTGTGCACATGATATACAGTACTTAGACCTCTGAAACTGCATGTTTGGAATATATTCATTCTTTATCCCCTTCTGTGACTATTGCAAGTCTTAACAAACATGTGACAGCCCTGCCAAAAATAAAAACGTGTCTAAACATGTTTTTATTTTTGTTGTTGCACCTTTTTCCGTGACATGATGTTCTGTAACAACATTGTAACATGACAGAGTGCACATTATCTAGATATTTAGTGATCATGGTATTTGATGGAATACAGGGGGAGCAGCAGACATCCTCTCCACTGGTCCATTCTTCAATGCCTCAAGTTTTTTCTGAATCTTCCTCAACATTTTCTATCTTTCCATGCCAATTGCTCCAAGTTTGACACCTGCCATTTGGAAGGCCACCTTAATCGCATTTGTGCACCATATCCTGGCCCCCTTTTCTTTACAGAACATGTCATATCTTTATTCTGTTTATTTGCTCTCAATTCTGCTTCCAAAGCGTCACTTCAACTATCTTCCAAGCTCCTATATTATAATACAGCTCCTATCGTAGCTACATGTATTTAAACCTTCTAGTTTAGCCTGAATCATTATCGACTTCCTCTCCTTCTAGTGTGCTCTTCAAAGTGTCCTCATCAGTCCTTGTCATCCCCCTTTCATTGCACTCTCTACCAAACCTTGGCATTCAAGTGTTGCACCCCATCGGCTCTATCATAGCCATTCTTCAACCACATTCTGGTCACTTCTTTTCTGCACATGGCCATATTTGTATCAGTATTTGCCAATATCACCAAGACACATGCTTATAGGGTAGACAGGACAAATTTAGTCACAGTATGGACACAATAATATTATACAGTGCACTTTAATTATGTTGGAAATCTGGTGAGGGATAAGCAATTGCCCATTGTGGTGGCAAGGAATGATGCAATCACATGTGATACAAGGGGGTGGTGGAATGAAAATCCACTACATGATGTAGAAATATTGGATTTTGCCGGTTGGGTAACCCCTCCCCCCCCTCATTCCTAATATAGTATATTTGTACCACATATGTTTTTTTTTCCAAGACTCAACTGAGCACTGTCCCAGTCCCAAACACCTAGTCATCAACAGACACTCCCCACATGCCCCTGGTCTCCTCCATGGCCACTGGCCAAACCTGCCTGATTGGTAACATTATGCTCAACTGAAAACCCTTCCACACCCAAGTCCACACCTTCCTCGAAATGCACCACAACCTCAAATCCCTTCACCTCCAAAGCCATGCTCTGAGTGTCGAGTTGCTCAAAATGCTGCATGTGTAGTGTGCCAGATTCAATGGTTCTCCATGACAGCATGCAGTTGAGTGTGAGCATCCATCTTCTAGTCTAACTGTGCACCTTGCACTATGCATCGTACCCTCTCCAGGCAAATGACAGATTTTCTTGCACTGCAGCCAACCTGTGCACCCTCCATCATGACCTCTTCCACCTTTTCCTCTAGGCCAGCAGCAATAGGATGTACTTCACTGAGCTCACACTGCCCTCTTGTTTCTGCTCCCCCAGTCACTGCCCACTCTCTATCTTGTGTCTCTAGCTATGTACTTCCAATGCCATCACCTGTATCACCACTCTCGTCCCCAAGTTTCCATGGCACTCAACTAAATCTTTCATGCCCCTTTCCTTTGCTGGTGCCATGACATCCTCATCACACACAGTTTGTAGGTGTAATGCAGGGTGCTCTAATGCACTAGCCTGCCTTTCAATGACTGACAGATACTAATTGGCTGCTACAGCCCTGCATTCCACTCCTCAATGTGCAACACACTTTCCTCTTCTCTCTTTCATTATCTTTTTCATCCTTCTCTTTTCTTCTCCCACAGTATTATTAGAAAGTTGGGACAACAACTTATGTTTTTCAGTGAGCAAGGGTTCTCACCAACACTCCAATTCCTGAGTCTGATGACCCATGCTGCATCAGGAAAAGGGAAATTCCCTTAAACTGCTTAAAGTTGGCTTAAGTTACTTAAAATGGTCTTAAAAAGTGTGAACCTACTTAAACTGTGTTTAAGGAGATTTTAAGGAGGTATTAAGTACTATAAGGATGCAATAAAACATTGAGGAAATTTCCATTTTCCTGATGACTGGTAAGTGTCAACTTCTCATGGCTCACATTCAGACCCTTCTTCCATATTATCACTCCATGTCTTCCCTTTCTCAGCTTGACAGCCAGCTACCCACCTTGCGATTACAAGAGTGGGCCAAACCTGGCCCCTCCACTCCTCTGAGGCATGCCATTGCCAATACAGAAAACTGGGATGATGACTTTGAAGGCAAGTCCAAGTCACCTGCTCACCAATCATCCCCTTGTTCACACCCCAACCACAAATTGCCCAGGCTCCCAGATATTTCTGAGGCAGAGAACTGGGACAATGACCTGGATGCAAACTGTGCTGGCAAAGCTTGCCATCATCACCACAACTGCCAACCACCATCTTCGCCACTGCCTGTGGTACTTGTTGTAGTTGCATTATTGTAGTTCTTATAGTGGCTCAAAAAACTGTCCCAATATTTGGCCATTTTGAAACAATTGACCTGCCATAAATAAAATAAAATAGGGAATAATCTGAAAATAATATATGTGATATTACATCATCTTGGCTTTCAAATAAGCCCAAGATCATATGATTTGGATAAGAATTGATGTAATGGCAGGTAAAATAAAACACCCTATCATTGGGACAGTTTTTTGACCCTACCTTATTTTTGCAAAATTCTATAGTATTTCTAAAATAGAGACACAAATACTTATCCTTATAGGCTGAAACTTTGCATAGAGGTAATATAATATATAATGAGCCCAAACCAAGGGTAAGTAAGCAAAAATAACCACTCTTTCCTTACTTATAGCACTTTTGATATTCATTATTATACCATTTATCCCTTTTAAAGTGTGTTCCAAGTTTGGGAAATGGCTAAAATGGGTTTGTAATTAGTTATATTTGCTAATATAAGCAGGGCAGTGCCAATAATGCTGCTAAAAGGTATTCAAAGATCTTTTTTCCTTCTATTTATTATGCACTTTTGACATTATTGGGTCTTTTTAACAAGGTGCAGTCATTTAAATGACTTATAACTTTCAAAAAAGCAAGAACATGATCTTATTAACCAGATTGCCTATTTAAATTATTAATAAGTAGGGGATTATAGGCTTTATCTATGTTTAAAACTCCTTTTTATAGTGATATTTTAATAAATCTTATAATAATCACTTCTAATATTGGCCACATCAGGAAAATGGAAATTTCCTTAATGTCTTATTGCATCCTTATAGTACTTAATACCTTCTTAAAATCTTCTTAAACACAGTTTAAGTAGGTTCACACTTTTTAAGACTATTTTAAGTAACTTAAGCCAACTTTAAGCAGTTTAAGGAAATTTCCATTTTCCTGATGCATGTGACTCTATAGAGCTTATATAAGTCCTATTTAATTAATCAAAACACCTAATGCCATTTTAGCCTTTGACTTTTATGTTTTATCTGAAACATTTATTAATATTGCTATAGAAAGGAGTTTTAAACCTAGATAGAGCCTATAATCCCTTACTTATTATTAATGTAAATAGGCAATCTGGTTAATAAGATCATGTTCTTGCTTTTTTGAGAGTTATAAGTCATTTAAATGACTGCACCTTGTTAAAAAGACCCAATAATGTCAAAAGTGCATAATAAATAGAGGGAAAAAAGATCTTTGAATACCTTTTAGTAGCATTATTGGCACTTTCCTGCTTATATTAGCAAATATCACTAATTACAAACCCATTTTAGCCATTTCCCAAACTTGGAACACACTTTAAAAGGGATAAATGGTATAATAAGTAATGAATATTAAAAGTGCTATAAGTAAGGAAGGAGTAGTTATTTTTGCTTACTTACACCTGGGTTGGGCTCATTATATGTTATATTACCTCTATGCAAAGTTTTAGCCCATTAGGATAAGTATTTGTGTCTCTATTCCAGAAATACTATAGGTTTTTGTAAAAATAAGGTAGGGTCAAAAACTGTCCCAATGATAGGGTGTTTTATTTTACCTGCCATTACATCAATTCTTATCTGAATGACATGATCTAGGGCTTATTTGAAAGCCAAGATGATGTAATATCACATATATTATTTTCAGATTATTCCCTATTTTATTTTATTTATAGCAGGTCAATCTTTTCAAAATGGCCAAACATTGGGACAGTTTTTTGAGCCACTGTATGTATGTATATATAATATATTAGAATCAATACATGATAGTTTATGCACATAACATGTCGTGTGAATACATGAAACTGGGTTCCTACCAGGCCTGTGAACCCATACAGGTGGCCTGAAAATACCCACAGGTGACCTGTGACCCATAGCATTCCCTACTAGTAGTACTTTTACTGCTATCACCAAGCTGTCACTACACTGACAATGACTGATTGTCATTGGAGGCCAGACAATGGTCTGTTGACCACCCCCCTTGCTCAATTTGGATAGTCCATTTCCTTTTTAGGCCATTTTCCCAGGGGTCAAAATTTTGGATTTTGGGTCCAAGGACCCCCCCCCCTCCCCCATATAGGGTTTGGGATTTGCATTCTGCCACCCCCTTGGTATGATATGAGTTTTGGCATTCATAAAAATTAGTGTCACCGCTGCTTGAGAAGTGTGATGAACAGACTCCAAAGTAGGGGATCTGACCCTTTGTAGTATGATGGGATAGGAGACACTGGATCCTAGATGGGGGTTCCTGCTCTGTCAAGTACCTTAGACAAGCCACCCAAAAGAGTAAGCAAGCTTCTTGTTGTTTAGACAAGAGACTCAACTTAGCAATACATCATTGCTAAGGAGTGCTATTTAAGCTATGGTAGTCGAAACGCAGGGAAGCTGGGTATGATGGTACAGATAGGAGTCTAAGGATAGATCCATTACAGATCGGGAGGGAGAGCAGCTGATGCCAATACAATAAGGGAGGAGGGAAACAAGGCAGTAGCAACAATAAGGGGCTGACATGAGGCTACATGAGGCAGCCCCAAAGCTAATAGTACAAGAGTGAGATGGAGATAACACAAAAATTTCATCATATGGTCCAGTTCCAGAACTTATCCCAGTACAGGAGGTGTACAAGCTAGCCCCCTTCCAGGTGCCGGTTACAATTAGTGTACAAAAGTGCGACGCATGCATATATTCACCTCAGTCTTTGCAACCATAGGCTGAGGTGAGCCCATTAGCATACTGCCTAATTACACACATGCTCATGTAAAGTAGATGCTTCTGTGTTTTATCAAAAGGTAGATACAACAAATTAGAGTCTTTGCAACCACAGGCTGAGACACTTCTGTGTTTTATCAAAAGATTATGAGACCTGGTTTTAACCAGTGAACAAACCCAAGCAGACCATACATGAGTTCCACTAACACGCAGTCACCCCAGAGAGGCAGGACTGGCTCCCATAGCAGAAGCAGGGGAGGTGGCACCATGGCTGTGGGAAGACCCAACACTCAAGCAGCGACCTCTGCTGCAGCCTCACAGTTGTCTTCCCTCATGGACCTGAGCATGCCCTTCTTCTCCAGACAAATACCCCCACACACATCATTGGGACATGCTCCTGACCCGCAACCTGAAGCATTACTGGCTACCAACATGGGAAGCCACTCACATGCCTATGATATCCCCTTATTGGAAAACAATGGCAGCAACTTTGGGACATGGAAAGTCAGAGCCAAAATGGTCCTTGATTCACATCACCTATGGGTAGTTGTTGATGGAACATTGCCAAGGCCAAGTTGAACTGCTCCCCTTGCCAACCACACCAAATGGGTGACAAAGAACTGAGAGGCCAGAGCCCAAATCATCCTTACTGTGAAGGACAAGCCACTGGACACCATCATTAATGCCGAAATGGCAGCTGAATGCTGGGACAGACTCATGGAGTGATATGAAGGCAGAGGAGTCCAGAGGAAGATCTCTTACCTCAATGACATCTTCAAAACAATGTTTACAGAGTTGGACCCACTCAAACCTCAAATCAACTCACTCCTCAGATCAGCCCATGCAGTCCAAAACCTAGGCTCAAACCTTGAGGATGACATCCTTGCAGTGGCTATCATATTAGCATTGCTGAGCTCCCTAGGGCCCCTAAAAACCATGTTAGCAAATTCCCAAGTGGAACTCTTACCACATGAGCTCAAGGCGCAGATCCTGAGCAATGAACAATGCCGAGTCTGGGAGTCAGGGATCAGAGCCACCGCCTTCTTTGCCAGGACCTCCAAAAAGACAAAAGAGGCCAAGAAGGAGAAGGAAAAGGAAAAGGTGAAAAAACACTGTACTCACTGTGACATCTGTGGCCATAACATCAGTGAATGCTGGAAACTAAAAAAGGAGCAGAAGATGGAGGGAAGCACTAAATTGCAAAACCCACCAGGAAACACCTCCCCAAACTCCAAAAATACCACACCCAAGGACTCCACAACCACATCAGCAAACCTGGCGGTGGCCCTTTCCATGACCCAGCCAGTCATCCACCTGTTCACAGCTCTTGCCCTAGTCAGGGGAATGAGCATTTTATCAGCCACCCCACTGGCAAATATCAAACAGGAATGGATCACTGACTCAGGCACCTCCCATACCATGTGCTTGAACTGATCATGGTTCACCCAATACAGCCCCCTATGCCCACCAATCAAGGTTGCACTCAGTGACAACAGCATCATCCCTGCAGTTGGCATAGACAGGGTACACACCTGCATGCGAGCCGGTGACATGTGGAACGATGTCATCATACAGGATGTCCTATTTGTCCCAGACCTCCATGGCAACCTACTATCTGTTATACAACTTACTGCCTGAGGAGCTGAAGTCAGGTTCATAAACCACTACTGCAGGATCCTCTACAATGAGATAGTTACCTGCAAAGGGACCCAGCAAGGTGACCTGTACATCATGGACACAAAAACAGTAGGAGTTGCAATGGCATACATTGCACAAGTCAATAAGCTGCCAAAAGAAGGTGACAAAATGGGAATCAACACACCTGTTATGTCCACTGGCTCCAAGGCAACCCTCAGGACTTGGCACTGCAGACTTGGGCACCTGCACTCCAAGGCCATTCTCCAAATGGCATATAAGGGGATGGTCAAGGGCATGGAAATCCATGGCGACCACACAACCACAAAGGTCTGCAAAGATTGCCTAAAGGGCAAGCAAAGCTGGGCTGAGATCCACAAAACCACCAAGACCCAAGCAGACCAAGTTCTGGGTCACATGTTCTCAGACATCTGTGGAAAACTCCCCACAACATCCCACCAAGGCTATAATTACTTCATGACATTCATGGATGACCACTCTAGGAAGGTCTTTGTGGCTGGCCTACAAGAGAAGTCTGAGGTGTTCCACATCTTCAAAGAGCTCCTCACATGGCTTGAGTTGCAAATGGGGGAGAGGCTAAAAGTGCTTAGAACTGACAGAGGGGGGAGTACACCAGCAAGGAGTTCAAAACATACCTAAAGGTGATGGGTGTCCACCATGAAATCACCACTCCAAACACCCCACAGCACAACAGTGTAGTGGAACATCTAAACAGAACTCTGCTGGAGAAAGCATGCATGATGCTCAGTGATGCCAACCTCCCTGAAATATATTGGTTTGATGCACTCAAGTATGCTGCCACCCTATGCAATGTCTCACCAACCTGCACCCTAATGGACATGACCCCTGAGGAAGCTTGGAGCAGGAATAAACCCAACATCTCTCACCTCCAGATATTCAGCTGCAAAGCCTTCATGCACATCCCAAAGGAGCACTGGGATAAGCTCACCCTGAAGTCCCTACTGTGCACATTCCTCAGGTATGCCCACCACTACAGTGCATATTGCCTTGTGCACTGCAGCTCACATTGCTTCTATGAATCCTGTGATGTGATCTTTGATGAGGTCAGACACCCACATGAATGCACCATTATTGACCCCAGTGCAAACGAAAAGAGCATCAAGACATCACTGCATAGTCCATGCCCCAAATGTGCCACACATGCACCAATCAAGGATGATGACCCTTGCTATGAGGTCACATCCTATGGGCAATGCCAAGTCCACACAAAAATGGCAAAACTCGACAAGTCAAATGACCCTTACATGTATGCTAAAGCCATGACAAGGCCTGATGCTGTGCAATGGGAGATGGCTTGTGAACAAGAAAAAAAGGCCTTTGAGGGCATGGGCCATCAGGAAAAGGGAAATTTCCTTAAACTGCTTAAAGTTGGCTTAAGCTACTTAAAATGGTCTTAAAAAGTGTGAACCTACTTAAACTGTGTTTAAGGAGATTTTAAGAAGGTATAAAGTACTATAAGGATGCAATAAGACATTAAGGAAATTTCCATTTTCCTAATGCATCTAGAGTTATACAATTTGTTAGCACTGAAGATCAATATATTCCTGAGACTAATGTTTTGATGGCCATCAGGAAAATGGAAATTTCCTTAAACTGTTTAAAGTTGGCTTAAGTTACTTAAAATTGTCTTAAAAAGTGTGAACCTACTTACTGTCCTTTGCCTAGAACCTTACACTTGCACAATTTTACAAAATTTGAGCCCCAAACTTTAAACAGCTATAACTCATTCAATTCTTAACCAATTCCTTAGCTTTTTGGGGAGTGGACTTGGATCTATATGGACTAGGTGTATGAAAAATTTCAGAGCCTGAAACACCCTATTTAAAAATGCCATTTTTGGCTAGTACTAATAGCATTGCAGGGTCATATCTCTTGTGATACTAAGCATAATAGCATGAAATTTAGTGATTAGGTCTACATATATGTATTATAAATGCATGAAAAGTTTCTAGTTTCCAATCCTAGTTGTTCACTTGCAATAGGCCTATCATTTCTAATGTCATTCTAAGCTAAAATAAATAAATATAGTGAAAGGCTTATTGCAAGTGAACAGCTAAACTTGGAGACTCTAAACTTCTCATGCATTTAAAATACATATATGTAGACCTAATTATTAGATTTCATGCTATTATGTTTAGTATTACAAGAGATATGACCCTACAATGCTATTGGCACTAGCCAAAAATGGCATTTTTAAGGAGGGTGTTTCAGGCTCTGAAATTTTGCATACACCTAGTTAGTGTTTCAGCAGCTCCAGCTAATATGTGGCTAAAGCCAGAGCTGCAGTCAGCAGCAATGCCAGTCAAGCCATACCACATATCACGAGCTGCCCCTTTTTAGTCAATTAAGATGAGCCAGCTTGTTGCCAGCTAGAGCCAGCTAGCTGATGCAAGCCAGTGCCATCTCACCCTGTTAATGAGCACAACACCAAGCATGACACCACCAAGCCCCCTTCCACAACCAGGCACTCCTATACACACTTGAAGTACTACAACTGACAAATATGGGCCTAGATATGAAAATAGACTCATAATTTTGTCTCATCTTACAAACAAATGGGCCCTTTCATTGTTGGTCCCATATCTGCCAATGCATTTTTGAAATCCTTCCTCCCTCCTCCTCTTGTTCCCCTGGCTTCCCTGTTCACAGCAGAAATGTTCAGCCCTTTAATTGATCTGCACTCTAAACCTGAAATTGAAAATAAATACTATAATGTATTCATGAGTTCTGACCCATGTCATTTGATGCTACTCACTGCACCTTTCTGGGTCTAATCTTCCCTTTCCAGAATGAAATCCTTTCTCCATGTCTTTGAAATTTAATCATAAAAAACACATCTGGTTCAACAGACCAAGCACCACACAGCAGCTTCCCTTTTAATTTGAAGCCTGATTGTTTAGTGTATGCCAATAGCAAGGAAATGGAGAAGAAATCAAAGACATACTTCAACTCATCCTGCATCGACTTTATCATTGAATTCAAATGTAAACCAGAAGTGGACCCATTTGCTGACAACTTGTCTGAGGGGAGGGGGTCCAACCCCTTTGTGTGCCCAACAGGTCCTGCTCTTGGCATTCTAGGCCAGCTTACTGCATATGCTACCTTAATACTGAGTGCTCAGTATTGCACACATGTGTTCACAGTCCTTATTGTCAAGAACTATGTGAGACTGATGTGATGGGACCATAGTGGTGCAATCTTTACCAAGCTGATATACTTCAACAGTGAATTACACCTTATTGACTTCTTCATTCACTATGATATTGCTGATCATGAAGCTTGTGGCCATGATATTACTGTTTGTTCAGCCTCCTTGCAAGATGTTGCACTCACCCAAGCCCATGTCCCCAAACTGCAAGGAGGAAAAGAATGTCTGGACATCACAATATCAAATCAACACTTTATCATCCCTTCTCCTGAATCTACACCTGATATTCCAGTGGGTTGCTGGACCCACACATCATTCACTTACAACAAGCATAATAGGCATCAAGTTCTCCTGAAGGACTCTTGGTGTGTCTTACTTGAGGGCATCAAACCAGAAGGTGAAATTTATCATCTGCTCCATGAAAAGGGGGTTCTGAACATTCCTTCTTACTCATTGGCTGATGATGTTGGTAATGAAACCTATCACTGATCTCGAACTGATGAAATCATCAACGATCAAAACTTTGAACTTCATGATCATCACTCCCATTGGAAATTAACTTCCCATTGGCAGGTCCAATCTCCATGCAACAACTTTTGGTTGTCTTCCTTCTGAGTTCGCTCAAAGACAGGCTAAAGACTCAGGCTTAGCTGCCAATATCGCCTCATCTGGCACTGGCACTTTATCTGGGACTATTGCCCCGTCTGGGACAATTACCACTGGGTCCTCTGCCATCTCTATTGGTTCCAGCACTGTCCCATCCACTGGCACTATTGCAATGTCTTCTACCTCTGGGAAACAGGGCACTCTTGATGGCATTATTGTGGGTGATGTCTACTATCCCTTGGCGCCCTTGACGGCATGTGTCGCTCTGTCTGCCTCAACTCATATTGAACCTGTTTCATCCAACTCAGAGAGCCTGCCCTCTGACCTGTCGACGTTCAGCTCATACCTTGCTTTCTGTGGGCCTCACAAGGCATCTGTCAATTGGAACACTAGTAGCTCAGACATCATTGTGCCAACCTCTGACATCTGCCCACTGCTATCTTCTCCTGCTTGTGCTCTTGTGGCTCAAATTGGTGACCAGCCCTTCCATCTTGACTCAGGGGCTTCTAATCACATCTCGCCCACTTGCTTGGACTTCAAAACCCTTCGTCCAATTGCACCTCATCCCATTCAGGGGTTCAATGGATCCTCTACCAATGCTGTCAGCATCGGCGACATCGAACTTTGCATTGGCTCTGGACACAAGCTGCGGCTTTGTAATGCCTTCTATGTCCCACAGGGCACCACTTGCTTGGTCTCAGTCTCTGCTCTGGCTGCAAATGGGTACACCTTTGTCACTTTCGGCAAGGATGACTGCTGGGTCTCTGATCGCTATAATAAAGTCATCATCCATGGCTCTCACTCTCCTGGCAGTGGCTTGTATACACTCCACTGCAATACTGCCCATGTCACCCACTTGAAGCAAACCAGATCTTCTGCCAGGGCTCTGTATGCCAATCATGTCCCTGACCTAGAAACTTGGCATCGCCACCTTGGACACTGTAATAATGCCATGATCATAGACATGGCCTGGAATGGTATAATCAAGGGTATGCCCATTGATCTCTCTTCCTCACCGCCAAGATGTGAACACTGCATCCTTGGGAAGCAGACATGCTCATCAGTGCCTAAAGTGCAGAAGGGGGAGAAAGCATCAAAGCCCCTCAAGCAGGTGCATGTTGACTTGTGTGGTCCTATGCCTATTGTATCCAAAACTGGGCATCTTTATGCCATGAATGTAATCAATGATCATTTGGGTTATGTCTGGAGTCTGCCACTAAAATCGAAGTCCAATGCCAGTGCCACCCTTATCTCTTGGCATCATGCTGTTGAAAACTCATCGGGGCATAAGCTGCATATCCTCATCACTGATAATGGCGAACTCATTTCCAAGCATGTCCAAGACTGGTGTGCCTCTCATGGCATCGAGCATCAACTCACTGCCCCCTATATGTCAGCCCACAATGGGCAAGTAGAGCGGCTCCACCACACTCTTCTGGGACATGCATGCTCAATGCAGCTTGCCTGCAATGCACCTGCCTCACTGTGGGACGAGTTCTGCACCACAGCAGCATACCTGGCAAATTTCACAACTTCTTCTTCTTCCAAACACATCACTCCCCA
>QFEZ01000319.1:443359-466334 GCA_003316425.1 Russula lepida | reverse complement strand
GACACTCGAGCCAAGCGTGCCAATTACGTAGGTTAAGCTTATACCCGCTTGCGCGCAAGCTAGCAAAAACCTGCACGGCTGTGCGCCCCGCCCGCGCGTATCCACAAGCATCAAAGATGATACTGACGCTCGCTACGTCCGCTCTCCCCTCGTGGAACAACTTGTCCCATATCCTTCGCGCATCTTCGAACGCGCCAGCGCGCTGATAGGTGTCCATGAGCTGGTTCCAGAATGGCGTATCGAGCGTCTTCACGGTAGCAGTGCTCACAGTGACGAGATTCTGTACGTCGCGGGCGGCGTGGACTACTTTCTGCAAGTTGGGTATACTATCCGTATCTGACGGCTTCGCTCGTGCGGCCATACGCGCCATTTGCCGGAGCATGTTCGTGTAGAGGTGCGGGAGGACTGGCGATCCGTCTTCTTGCATGTCTTTTACGATCTGGAAATAGTCTTGCCATGGAGGGACGGTGGAATTGTCGAATTTGAGGGTCGTGAAGGTGTGGAGTATAGCCGCGTAGCCTTTCGCTTGGAATGGTACTTGCGTGCGCTCGCGGACGGTCTTGTAGGCGTCGAACGCCTCGGCAAAATTGGAGGCTGATCGCATGAGGAGGATCACCAGTGACGTTACGTGCGCACTTTCTGATAGTCTACGTCGCTTCATATCTTCGAGAAGGTCGATGGCGATGGGCATATATTTGGTTTTGTTGGCGGACGATGAAAGAGCGCGCAGTATGGTCTGGAAAAGCGATACTTGCTGCCCAAAGTTTGTGGACTTGGCTTCGGAGGGTGGAATCTCTTCGATCTCTCGGTAAATCTTGACTGCCAAGTCGAGAGCTGCATCCGTGGGGGACTGCAACGACAACGAGCAGAGAGAGCGAATGACGGGCTCTGCGAGAGCCAGATCCACTGTTACTCCCCCAGTTTTTGCGGCACGATAGATCTCCAGGACCGCAGGAGGAGACCCCAACAACAAAGCGTTCCGAATAACCTTGGACCAAACGCGGGACCCCGCCTTGATGTCAAACGTCTGTTCCCAGAATGTGACATCCTCCGCCCTACGCGTATCGCCAAGCAGAGACGTGAAGGTTGCTTGAGATGGTTGAAACCCATGTCTATGAAGGGAGCGATATAGCTGTACTGTGGCCGCCTGCCCATGGGTACGAAACGTTTGAGCAAGTCGCATGTTGAAGCCCTGACCGCGTCGTTCTGAAGGTAGCCGTTGGTTGTCCAAAAACCGCGAGCGGTAGACTTCCTCAGCTCTTGCGGCCTGTGAGGGTACCCCTAGGCCATTAAAGCCTTCCAACATCATGGCAAGGAGTGTGTCATCGAACGGGAGCCTTGCACGTGAAATACGATTGATGATGCGGATGGTCCAAAGAAAATGATGGGATGAGGACATGAATACTTTTCGAATGAGGAGCTTGTAGGTCATGTTGTTCGGGGGACGACCTTGTGATTGCATGACATGAACTCCTCGAGACATCGTCTGAATATTGCTGTGCACCAAACAATGATCCATGAACATGTGCCAGAACTCCAACGTGGGGTGGACGGGCCCCGGCTTGGTCGGCATCGTCGAGAGCCATTTAAGAAGGGCGGTCGTGCGGCCGCTGTCCGCTAATGCGCGGATAACGGCGTGATGGGTATCCTCTGTAACAACATGTCCAAAAATGGGCGTCATGTCGTTAAGCAAATCTATGATAAGTCGGAAGTCATCTAGTTTGGCGGAAGTAGCAAGGACATCAAGCGCGTTGTGTAAGTCCGCTCGTGTGAGGAGACCACGAATGTCATCAGGAGATTCAACGCGACTAGTGTCGCGAAGAGCCCTGCGCAGGGATCGGTAGGCATAATGGAGTTCGTGGGTTGGAGGGAGCGGGGCAGTGCTGCAATGCCATATATGCTCGCGTAGCCGCGAGGCGAGGACCTGAACTGAAGAGCCAGCAGAACTTGTGGTGAGAAGTCGAGATGGAGGAGAAGAAAAGAAATTAAAAGGGGGCGAGTGTGCTAAAAGAACGCGACATCTCAGTGAGAACATGCATGAGTGTGCCCGCAAGGAGAAGCGTGAGAGAATTTAAGAGGGCCTCTGAGGGACACATCAGCACCACCTTGCTTTGCTTTCTCCCCACACAACACACCTTCTGTCTTTCGTCGTTCATTCCCCCCTTCGCATAATGCCAGAAAAATTACAAGAGTTCCTCGATGTACCGCAGGAGTTTGTCCGCGAGGGAAATCAGGTTCGCCATTCTGCAGTTGCACGACCGCCGTCTCCCTCAGTACCTTTCATAGTTCCTTATTCGATGCACAAAACCCTCTCGAAAAGGTCTTTAATCTGGTCTTTTTATCACACAAGTGCACCCATTTATACGCCGCTTCGACGCGTAGAATTTGTCCAGATTTCCAAGGCTGTCGCGATCGGTTTCGCTGTCATGGGGTTCATTGGTTACTTGGTAAAGCTCATTCATATTCCCATGTGAGTGTAGACGAATTCGTATAATTTCGTGTGCCTAAAGTAAAGTTTCTGACCCCAGTAACAATATCCTCGTGTAAGTACTCGTATTCCTTCCTTCTTCCCTCGTTTCTCACCCGCCCTTTTCAGAGGAGGCGCCTGAAACATATTACCTTTGGCCACACATTTCCTGTACATCCATATTAATTCAGACACCTGCGTGGACGCTTTAGCGTGCTATTCGTTTGATCTTTGAGGTGTTGCAGTCGATATGAGCATGCTACGTCGAAAGCTGTGATGCCAATGCTGCAAAGTGCTCGAGGCATTTTATCTCGAGACCATGACCCATATCACTCCCTGCTTCGTAGGGGCTAGCATTGTGACCCTCGCGAGCCATGGGTAATCATATCTTCATTTGCAAAGGAATCGATGCCGGCATCTTGTTCCTGGTCGTGCGTTTCAGAGTCCTCTCTACGAACCCCCCAAGCTTCGAGTATATCCTGTCCAAACAGACCGGTCCAGATGAGTTTTCAACATTTATGTTGTCAAGCTCACCTTCTGTGTCCCAAATACGAGAAATGCAACTAGGGGGACTTGGATACTTGAGCCTAACAGTATGAGCTCAATATGTGAAAGATACTCACCCCCAGCCTCACCCAAATACAAGATTCCTGGTGCTCTTCCTCGAAATAATATTGCCACACTAAGATGCCGTTAGAGATGCAGGCGAATCAAACCATAGGACGTACGCAAGTGCCAGCCACGTATACAGATTGAATAGGCACGCCCGAAAGCAAATTAATGCTTGTGCTTTCTTCATCGCCAACGGAAATACTTTTTTCACATTGTGCCATCGCCGAAACCACTGGACCAAGATGACAGCTTGAGAACCCTCTATGAGTTCCGGAAAGACTGACAATCAAGCCAAGGGCTCACCCTCTAGTGTCGCAGTCATTGCTAGAGGAATAGTGCAGGACAGTGGACCCATGTAGTCCGCCCTAGTGAATTGAGTCGCGTCAACCCGCGAAGAACGACAAACTGATGATTGAGTGATCTCGTACATGGCATTCCGTTTGAAAAAGCAATAAAGTCCATTATACTCCCAAACAGCGTCGGGGCGAGATGCGACCTATTGGGGAAAAGTGCCTTGTCAACCGATGCCCTCGTAGAGATAACAGGTATCCATACCAGTACAGATCCTATCAAATAACCCAAGAAGGTAACATAAGGGAAAGCAAGGAGCTATGTGGACGTCAGTGGCGGTCATCACAACCATGCAAGAAAGATTGCAACGAACAATGAAAAGCATATAACGCCTCTCAAAGGCGACGAAAATGGCAGAACCAGGATCTTGGAACGTTGCCCACATCTGTCATGTCATTCATTACCCATGAGCTTGGCCACTTGTCCCCAAAAATTGTTGAACGTACCTGAAGAACAAACATGAGGACAGCGACGGACACCCTAGAGCGAAATCAGTTTTATTTTTCCCCGAAGGAAGATTGGGACAAACGTACATCGGGAGAACAGCCATGACCATAGACGCTTGTGCAACACAGAGAGCATGATTAGGCTCCGCGCGGCGATACTGCCCAGTATATATTCTATATAACCCAGTACCCATTGAGTTTTGGAGATGGGAATTGGAAGGAAGGGATGATCCACGAAGTCAGCAAGTCAGGAGGGCAGCAAATCGGCGAAAAGGACAACTCAACAATAGGCAAAATACGAGCGAGTAGATGATCGACGCGATGCAACAGTTCACGAATGTCGAGTGTCGGTTAAGCCTCTTGCAACGAAGACATGTCAGCACGAGGATGGGCAGTCCTACTTGGCCACCAAGCGCCAACAACGTTACGAATGCCGGCGCTAGGCCCGCGTGGAGCTTCGGTGTACGTGTAGCTAAAAATGCCCCCTGGGCCATGTAAAAAAAGAGTTGTGGTGAAGTCGAATGGGAAGAAAAAAGGAGGAGGTGTTATGGTTGATCTCTGGGCGTTATATCAACACCAACGTTCCATAGGGGGGATGATGCGCAAAGATTACCAGGTCAGCTGTTCTCGCTCGAGATTTGACAGCCCATGGAGACAATCACAGCCTTGGCCTGAGCCAATCGGGCGTCGCAACGGGCGCTCTCGATCAACGCCTGTCACCAATATGTTACCAGCAAAATCATTTGTAACTTGTTTGTATGGCGAACAATTGGAACATCATCAAAATGGTCACATACAAAGTCAGATGATCTATCCAAAGTCAGATAGATCATCGCTCATAGCGCTCACAGTCAGATGGAACGTGGGAATCACACGTGTTACGCTGGCGGTGCCATTGAGTTGCTGTAAATGAGTTTGATGCATTATCCGGGTGTTGTGGGTAGAAAACAGGAACACAGTATATAGCGATACTACATGGTCTAGATAGACGAGATGTGTCACGGTGTGAGTCAGTCTAAAGTGGCTCATCTCCAGATCTTTGTTGAAAAGTCTGGGAGCCGCTATAAACTTAATTAAGCTTGATCATATGCCAGTGCGCTTTCTTCCACGGACGGACAATCACACTAGAGTCAGGAAGACGATATCAAATCAAGCTCAAAAGGGTGAATATTTGGAATACTCACAATGAGGTTTGTATCGCCGTAAGCTAAGTGATTATCAGATCGTAAGCGCGACTCCTTGGTCTGTAGTGATTGCCAGCTCACCGTCATCTACTCGTGAGACAGCGGGCCAGAACTTCCTTTCGCGAAGCCATGGTAGTGGATAGGCGGCTTTCTGACGCGAATAGGGACTGCGTCACACGGGCAGCTGTGAATGATTCATATTGCCTCATCATAGTTCGCACTCACCGGTTCCACTCATCTTCAGAGAGCGCGATGGCGGAGATAGGATGTGGCGCATTCTTCAAAACGTTATTATCCCGGGGTTGTTTTCCCGATATGACCTCCTCCGCCTCCTGACGAATGTTTATCATGGCATCGCAGAACCTTTTGAGAATCGGACGTCGGCCTACAGCAATATTGCGGAGATTATGGAGAACTCTTACCTATCAATCTCTTCTAATGATTCGGATTCTGTGGGCTCGATAAGCATACAAGTCGAGATGGGCCATGAAACGGTCGGTGGGTGAAACCCGTAGTCCTGAGATACGCACTTCAGAGAGGATCCATTTACGGGACTACTCGGATGCTTACCTGCAGACGCTTAGCAAAATCTGCGACCCTCAAACCGGCCGACCCCTCAAACTCCGCAAGGTCTATCAACAACTCATGGGCAACCCTGCCATTGACATTCTTATACCGGAGGTTATAATGACCGTAGAGGCGGTGAGCCATGTAATTGGCATTCAGTAATGCCATCTTGGACGAGTCAACGAGTCCTTGGCCGCCCAACATCTTGATGTACGCCCATGAGATAAGGAGGATTGACGCGCTTCCCCAGGGCGCAGCCGAAACCGCATTAATGGCCTGGTCGCCACCTACCAGAGCAACGGGATGGGATGGAAGGAATGGTACGAGGTGCTTGGCAACACAAATGGGCCTGAAATGCGGTTTCAGCTCGGAAATACTTTGTTAGCTTAAATGAGATTACCCCATGCCAGGTCCACCTCCACCGTGAGGACTTTAAAATTTTGATATCAACTGAGTGCAACAATCACTGAGATTTTGACGCACATCGCGAAAGTTTTGTGTAGGTTCATGTGACACACATCGCCACCACAGGTCGCGGGGTTTGTCAAACCAATCTGGGCGTTGAGATTCGCGCCTACATCCATGTAAGGAAAGTACTTCAATGGACATTAAGAGGGACTCACCGTCCAGATACACTTGGCCTCCATTGTCATGGATGACCTGACATGCCTACAGCGGATATCACTCAATACATCAGTGAAAAAATGATGGGAACAGGTGGCGCACATCACGAACACCATCTTCGAAAACGCCGAATGTGGACGGATAAGTGATCTAACAATCATTGATCAGACATGTGAAAACAGGTAATCCTTCATTCAGTCCTGACCATGAGCGCAGCCAAATTATCCTTGTGCTTTTCAGCCTTTTCCTTGAGATCAGCGAGGTCCAAACTACCATCTTGCAAGCTCTTCACGGGCACAACCTTCAAACCGGCCATGACCGCGGACTACATACGGTGAGTGCTAGTTCTCATGCAAAATAATATTGACTGACTGCTGGGTTCGTTCCATGTGCGCTGACTGGGATCAAACAAATATCGCGATGACCTTCCCCACGTGACTGGTGGTATGCCCGAATGACGCAAAGGCCTGCGTATTCGCCAGCAGCCCCGGAGTTAGGCTGGAGGGAGCACGCATGGAAACCAGTAATTTTGCAGAGATCGGACTCGAGTTCCTGCTCAACGGTGTTAGTCCACTTGTCGGCTCCTGTGTCAAACACGTACAGAAATAATCTTGGAGTATCCCTGTACTTGATCCAAGGGGGAGAAAGGATGGACAGTGCTAAATTCAGGCCATGTCAATGGCATCATACTACTCGTGCTGTTAAGCTTCATCGTGCAACTGCCGAGAGGGGTCATGGAATGAACCAAGGAAAGGTCTTTGGACTGAAGATGGTGTATGTAACGGAGCATCTCAGTCTCCGAATGATGTTTGTTGAAAACTGGATGAGGGAGATATTCTGAGGTTCGTTTGAGGGGTTCAGGGATGGCTGGAGTGTGCATTGGTGCCAGCAAACTCTCCGCTGTGATTATCTGCGCTCCTACGGATGCGGCGAACGCATCAACGATCCGAAGGAAGTCGACAGGTCCAACACTCTCGTCCAAAGTAATTCCTACATGCTTATCATCCACGGTCCTGAGGTTGATGCCAACTTTGTTCGCAGCAGCATGCATAGTCCGAGCAGAAGGCACCGCGCCGGTCACGTCTAAGGTTAATGTGTCGAAGAAGTGCTCGTTGATTGAGCGATAGCCAAACCTCTCCACGAGCGCTTTCAATAGGTGAGTCAGCCCATGCACTTTGTTGGCGATGCGCCTGAGACCTTCTGGGCCATGGTAGACGGCATACATGGCGGCCATGTTGGCAAGAAGAGCCTGGCTGGTACAAATATTGCTCGTGGCCTTCTCACGTCGTATATGTTGCTCTCGAGCTATCAACTAATTAGCCAACAGCTTGAAACGAAAACACAAAAATATATTCACTTTGAAGTGCAAGCCGGTACGCTGGTAATCCCTGTACATCCTTACTCCGTCCGATGATCCTTCCGGGCATTTTCCTCTTCAATTTATCGGTGCATGCGAAGAATGCACCATGAGGACCGCCGTAACCCGCAGGAACACCGAACCGCGCCGAGTTCCCGAGCACCATGTCAGCACCCCATTCACCGGGTGGCTTGAGCATAGCGAGGGCAAGAAGATCCGTGGCCACCGCAACTAGTGCATTCGCAGCATGTACAGAATCTGCGAGGTTCCCGAAATCCTTGATCTGGCCGTCTACATCCGGATAATGGAGAAGGACCCCGCAAAGGTCGGAGCGTAGCTTTTCGTCGCTCAGAGCAGTAGTGGCGTCACCAACAACCAGCCGTATGCCGAATCCTTTTGCGCGAGTCTTGAGAACGGCCAGGGTCTGAGGAAGCACACCGTTATCCACAAAGAACGTCTTCCTCTTGTGGTTTGCAGCGACTAGTGCCATAACCATGGCCTCCGCCGCAGCTGTGGCTTCGTCCAGCATGGAGGAATTAGCAATATCCATAGCAGTTAGGGACGTGATCATAGTCTGGAAGTTAACCAACGACTCTAGTCGTCCTAAAAAGGGAAAGAAACCAGTTTAGAATGCGTTTGAGGACGTGTCACGCGACCATACCTTGGGCAACCTCAGCTTGATACGGCGTATACTGGGTATACCATGCGGGATTCTCCATAATCTAGACATCGATATGAGACTGTATTTCCTCTGTGATTCGCCCATGAAGCCCACATTGCGTAAAATCACCGGCGGAACAACCGCGTTGTGATAGCCCATCCCAATATAGCTCTTGAATGGCTTATTCTCTGCTCCAAGATGCTTCGCTCGCTTCAGTAACTCAGCCTCGCTCAGGGGGCCGATCGCCTTGTCCGAGATCGCGTCCGTGGGTATCCTGATCTTTAGCGGGACGGCATCATTGACAAAGGTTTCCATGGAGCTGTAACCCAGCCTGGAAAGCATGTATGCGGCTTCTGCATTGTCGGGCCCTATATGCCTGTCGGAGAAGGTATCAAGAGCAGAGAACAATGATGTAGGCGGTATTGCAGTCGCGAGTCCTCGCCGTGAAACGACAGTTAGAAGACGGCGTTCCACCTGTCTGGATATCACGGCCATCTATGAATCTATGAAGAGGAGGTTGTTGGGGTGCAATAAAGGAGGAAACGCGTGGCAAAGCCACCCCGGAAATGGTCTTTCACCGAGCCATTCACCGAGTATTATCGTTCACACTTCACAGTTTGCTATCTTCCGCAACAGCCGGCGCCCCCCTTAAGCGCCTGTCATCACTCAATTTCCCGAGCCACCCATACGTGAAAAACTTTTTTCTCCTTCCCAACTGGGAAATCGCTGCTGGCTCGGAGCATCCTCGTCTCGGTGTGGGTGATTTGGTGAGTGGGACGCGGTTAAACCTTGGAGGCTTGAATCAGGAGCGGAAAGACGGAGCTGAGCGTTTCCCAAAACACCAGCCCCCAATTTTAGTGCTATTTACAGTAATACACGAGTACGAGTTCACAGCGCCAGACAGAAGTATTACCAATTCTGTAAATTCTAGGCAACGCTCAGGGCATCAGGGCCATTCCATCTGAATACACGTGTCTCAAAAAAATAGTGACACCCTCAGACCACGACCTGAAAATTTGCGCGGATCAGTCAAGTTGACGTCTCACCTAACAACTCAACATACGGTGGATCTTCGACGTGTGAATCGCCAACGCCGTGAACCCCGTCGCGCTCTATTTCTTTCGCCACGATGCGCATCGCGCTATCAGCGCTACGACTCTTGTTTCCGACCTTCTCCTCATAGAAGCTTGTTACAGAGAGAAGGTGGGATAGCGCCTGCTCCGAGATGTTTTCTTGTGAGGGTCCAGAAGGTGTTCGAGGAGGAGAGACGAAAGACCGCAGCGAGGCTGTCAGCCTCTGAAGAGCGGGAGCCGACCTGACAAGCTCGTACTATGCAAATGAATTAGCCCCTGACAACCCTCCGTTGCGTAGGCTCTCACAATGAATTCATGAATAGCCTCTGGCGAAGAAACGAAGGCTTCGGCTTTCATACACACAATATCCAACAAGATGAGAGACTGGGTGAAGGATGAATTCGTCACTGTGACTGCTGGCGGAGAAGGACGTACAACACACCTCCTGAAGCAGTTGCTCAATGCCTGCGATCGATGACAACTCCTCCAATTTGCCGCCTAGAAAGTCTAGAAGTCCGATTATTGCCTTCCAAAGTTGTAACCAATGATAGTCTGTTTTTCATTCCAGTAATAGTCGCATGATACGAGAGCATAAAGGCATACCTGGTCGAATATGCTCCTTTTGTAGGAACCATATCGTGCGATGGCATGTCCGCATACACGTCCTAGAGTGGCAGGGTAATCGCGGAAAAGTCTTGCAACGAAAATATTGCCTACAAGTATAGAGCCGTTTCAAATCGTTTGTGCAAGTTGTGCCGAAGCCAGAGAATGCAACAATCTAAAACTGCACAGATAAGAGGACGAGGAGATGGTACAAATGGGAGCATTGGGAGCCTCTTTGGAATGTCTTCAGATGGGAGAGGGTTGAGCAAACGAGTAGACATACCTGGCGACATAGCCTAACTGATTGTGGGCTGGGCTCACAAAACGCCCGGATGACCTCGTCTGATTCTACATACGCCAGTAGAATATGCAATGCAACATTAGCATAGCCAATTGCTCGGGAAGAGGATGTGGATGTCGCGTGCGTCAGTAAATAGGAGGACAAAGATAGGATGGTATGGGGTAATGGTAGTTGCGAATTTTTGTTGTCGGGAGCATCTTTTATGCCCTCTACGAGGACTAAGGGGAAGGTGTTGTTGCGCAGGACAAGCTCCAGTACTGGCAAGACAACAATACAGGCTTCGATAGGCCTTGCAGCACTTCAGAATCGAGCGACAGACCAATGTGATGATCGACGTACTGGTCCTTGAAAAGCTCTTTTGGCGTGTTGACCGGAGTGGCGGAGAAAGCCCGATCTGGGCGTAGGGATGTCACAAATGTACCTATCATCGAAGACACAGTTGGGGGAGAGTCATCAGAAATCTCTTGATATGCCCTGAATACACGGTTTCAACGGCGAGCGTTTAGAAAGATAACAGTAATGGCCCTCACCTCACGGTGGCTGCTGCTGCAAACTCAACAGCCCAGCACACCTTGCGCAGTATCTCAATATCCGCGATTTCTCCAATGTGACGGAGGAAAGGATTGAGCTTTGCCGCATCCGACTTGTGAAAGTTAGACAAAAGTGTAAGCAAAAGCAGCGCTTCGAACGTGAACCTTCCCGTCTCTCTTCCCCTGATTATCTGAAGATCTGCAATGAGCTCAATGACTAGGAACAGATGATGATGTACACCGACGGAAATGATAGCTGGGAAAAGATTCCCCCGCAAAAGATAAGCACCGGGGCTGAGCTGGTTGATTCCACACATAAAAACGACGGCGAGTTGAAGCACCTCATGACGCAGCCCAGCTAGAAATTTAGCATCAGTAATGATCCGGAAGACACGGCAGGGAATGAGACTTGCCTGGTGCGTCGTCATCTTCAACCAATGTTCCAATAGTGGCGGCGAATTCCTATGAAGTCTTCGTTAGAAGAGCACACAGTCGGATACCGAACGTGAA
This sequence comes from Russula lepida, assembly GCA_003316425.1. Lineage (NCBI taxonomy): Eukaryota > Fungi > Basidiomycota > Agaricomycetes > Russulales > Russulaceae > Russula > Russula lepida. The sequence goes on along the minus strand of QFEZ01000319.1, from coordinate 455,048 downwards.
TACGTTGAAAAACTTATCGCTCTGGTTTACTCCCCCAGCAAAGAGTTCCATAACTTCCCACCCCGCAAGGTCATTCTTAATCAAAAAACCACGGGTGGCCACAGTCATCAGCTGAACAGCATGAGATTTTTTGGGATCGTCGTAACGCGCCGTCCGGGCGTATTCCAAGCAAGTCGAGAAGAACATCACGAAGAGTGACTACTGCAAGAAGTTGAAAATCAGACATCCGTATGCGCAGAGTTTGTCAACACGGCCTGACCTTCAAGTTCCCCAGACACTCTCCCTTGGAAAATAAGGCGATTCTTTCTGAGAGGTACGTCCTGTCCACATCCAGAGATAGCAGCTCAGTCCAGAACGCCTCTGCCCCTCCTTTCGGGTTGAGTTGTGCTGGTGTCAGACCCTATAAGATAAATGCGAAGCTCGTTAGTTTTACCGCCTACATAGAAGCCTATGTGACATTCCTCGAATAACCTGTTAAAAAGCGAGACAAATCTGGAGACATGGGGCGGGACACTCATCAATGGTAAAGAGGCGGCGCAAGCAGCCACAGGCCATGAAATCAATTATTGCACATGCACAATTCGGCCCGAAGGAGAGCTACACTAGCTAGTTGCCTGAATCATCTCCGTAATCCAGCCCATTAATGTTTCATCCCGAATCTGCACACCCTCTAACATTTTCCGCACCCCATTAAACGCCTTCCTGCCTCTTCGTTGTCCCTCCAGTTCAGAGTCAGAAAGGCCGCTATCCTCCAAAACGTCCATTCCCTCATCTTCCTCGATGACTCCCGGAAATCCAAAGTGATCCGCATCAACACGGGGCGCAGCTTCGATGGTTGTAAATGCAGTGCGAAAGAGGATGCGGATGCAAAGCAACGCAGTCAATGAACTTGACGGTGGGTCACCAATTGGCTTCTTCGTAAGGAGGGTCGTCTTGTGTGGGGGTAACGGTCTCGTCGTGGGATTAGGCATAGGATGTGGGTGTTGAGATGACGGGAGTGTGATCATGTCACTCTGCGTTGGGTGTTTGGATGGTGGTTGAGCACTCGGGAGATGTGTGAGGAGGTGGGCGCGTAAGCTCTCCTTAGGTAGAGGCTCGCGCGAACATGTTGCCCACGAACAACTAAGCTCGTCATCCCCGAGGGAAGAAAGGTGCCCTAGAATGTGCTCACACAATTCGCCGGCGGAACTAAAAGGCGATGAGTCGCACTCAGATCGATTCCATAGACACTTGAATCGTTCGTTTGAGCGGTCATCTTTCCTGCGGTCCACTCCACGAACAACAAATTTTTGCGGGGGTCCTGGAAGGACCATGGCTTGTGCCTGCGGAAATACGACGTTGACGTTTTTGATCACATCAGACGCGACAAGTAGGTGGTACTGGTCTTGATAAGGAACAAACACGTCTTTGTACAAATTCCAAAAGTCGACCTGAGTTAGCTCCCCCTCAGGTTTGGCCACAAACATCAGTTTCATCCTGAAATGGGGTAAACACCGAAAACTCAACGACAGAGTTACTTCGCCGACGTACCATTCATAGCACCGTTGAGGTTCGGGCAATGCAATAAGTCCATCTAGCTCCTCCTTGCTGAGTTCGTGATCCTGGATGAGAACAGCCTCCGCAGGTGCGGTATGGATGGGTCCCCCAATCTCGATTGGCACCGTATCTTCTATTTGCTCGGACAGCATTTGTGTCACAAGAAGTTTCAGCGTGCTAGACAAATTCGGATGAAGGAGGAAAGCTTTCGCCATTGGAGGGTGGGAGAGGTGGGCATAGAGATAGTTAATGCAAACATCCACAAGAACTCGATCGGAAAGCAAGGGGAGGTAAAGCAGAGATGCCGAAAGTGCAGGGGAGTCTGTGGTGAGGCGGTATGCGTTGATCGTATTAGAGAACAGGAGGTGAAGACACGTGAGAGATGAAACAATGTGTGAGCGGTTGGATGTGCGGCGTATAAGATCTAGTAGGGGTGGGAGGGGAGTGGTGGTTTGCGATGCCGAAGCCGGAGGGAGGACATAAGTAGGGGCAATGTACTGGAAGAGGTCAGTCACATAGAGCAAAAACTCCGCGTTCTCATCCGAGTTGGGTTGGACATTATGCAACGCCGAAAGGATGAGCGGGATCGCCTTCCTGTGTTTGACCAGTTCCTCTGCGTTCGCGTCGTTGACAGCCGCGGCATTGCGCATTATACACAGAGCTTCAAGTCCGTGGCGACGTTTACGTTCTTCTGAGGGTGATAACGCGAACAGGGATGAGAGCTTGAACGATCCCGACGCGTTTTGTGAGATGTACCACTCTGGCCACTCAAAAAGCGCGTTGGTTAACCCGGGGATGGAACGGAAGAGGAATTGTTCATTGTTGCATAGACGGCAAAGACGATCGAAAGCCCAGGCTATCTCTGAAGGGATTCCGGATCGCAAAGACAACAACATCCTGTTGTTCGGTGATGCTTCGGTATACCATCCTAAGGTACGAAGTCAGCCCTTTTGCAAGATGCATAGCCAAGCTTTCACCAACGTTCGTAATCGTCCGTTGTATTTGGAGCAGGACGAGGAGCCGGTGGGGGTGCGAGGGTATGGGGGGCAATAATAGGAGGACGATAAGTCATGCTGGAGGCAGTTAAGCCAGTTTTGCTCGAAAAGGTGGATATCATTTCGAGGCAGTCCTTAACTGGGTATCCGAGTCCTCTCTCCCCTCTACACACCCCGTCACAGTCCTGTCACACACTCCATCTCAACTACTTCTGTACCTGTCTCTACAAATGTCTCTACTAGTATGATATAGTTCGTGTGGCGTACGTATCCAATCGATGAAACCGAGACGGTCCAAATATAGTCCAGAGTTCTCCAATAAAGTGTCACTAGATCAAAAATTCACGGATAGCCGCGTCCACATTCTTCCAGAATGCATCCACCGCCTCCCGCTCAAACCCGTTCTCGTCATAACCGAGGCTTACCCAGAGTTTGCCTGCAAAGGTGTATGCAAACATCAGCATTGCACCGTTGCGCTGACGGGAACCAGTGGTCAAGGTGTGAAGTTTGATATCAGGGAACTTCGCATGCTTATACATGCCGTCCAGATTTCCGAGGAGCGAAAGTCCGGTAAGTGCGACCGAGGGGTTACGAGCTGGCGGCGCGGTGTCAGAGGTCGGAGGGGGCGGGACCCACACACCAGCCGCTTTTTCATCGTCTTCCTTTGCCCACATGCGGGACTGCTTCCCACGCTTAATCGCCATCTCTCGGCTGCGTGAAATGATCATCTTGCTCTTTGCAAAGTGAGAGCTCTGCTCCTTGGCACTGCGAGCGCGAAGCCAGAACGTCTTGGACACATCGCATGAAGCTGGGATGAAGTTTGGAAAGACGACGTTGAAGTAACCGACAGAAAGGAACCAGTATGACTCGCTAGCAGGGTTCGGCAAATACGGCCGAATATTGATCGGCGCGTACATCATCCTAATCGTTCTCATATTAGCAACTGACTTGAAATCGCAATACAACCATAAACTCACATCGGTAACTCCCTCTTCCCCCGACCTGTCCTTGCCCAAGCGAAGTTACAAATAGCAAACATAGCGCTCGAAATGGAAACGCCCTGAGACTTGCACTTCTTGATCATCGCTTTGGTGAGATCCTCACTGAAAGATGTCGTCGGGACCACAGTATGGCGAACGGGGTCTTTGTTCCGTGGGAACGATTGCCCACCCTACGACTATATCAGCATGGTGTATGGCGACATATACGCAACAACTCACAATCTGCTTCTCCAAACTATTCTGAAAGTCGATAATTTGTGCAGCGCGACGGAAGCGATGTTGCACCGTACCCCAATTTTCCTCTACGCTTTCCGGGAGCGCCGAGGTCTGCGAACAGTTTCAGCCAGTAGAATAATAAAGACATAGTTGGAAACACACATCCGACGAGAGCGTCTGTCCCCAGCGTCTTTTCCATTCGTCGACAACAAGTTGGTCCAATTCTTCCTGCGAAAGGCCACCCCCCAACAGGCCAAAGAAGTCATTCGCAAATTGATGAAGTGCCATCCCGTCGCCGATAAAGTGGCCTGCACATATGAGTAGTTCGTGGTTGAACACGCGGTCATCGCATGTGAGATGCGCAAATAGTTCGGCCGATGTCTCCGTGGAGATCCGGGGCGTCGAAGGTGGTGTGGGTAGTTGAACATCGAGTGTAGGTGTGTGAGAGACGACGAGATAGGACAATCGCTCGCTGGATAAAGTACGTGGGCCGTTGAGGTAAGAATCGATTAGAACTGCAGAAGCAGTTAACTTCAGTGGGGACACCGCCAAGGGCCCGGAATTCGTACATACCATCCTTGTCCTCATGTCGATAATCGAGCTGACTGTCGGCCCCCGCAAGAGCATCTTCGGGAGATGTCGGCGGATGGAAGCTGTATGAACGAAGAATGGTGTGGGAACTGATCGGCGGAGACCCTAGCCAGAAGGGGGACAACATACACAAATCTGATGTTCTCATAATCCTGCTCCTCTATTACAACATGTGAGGCCAACAGGGGGTGACGCATCCTTAAGATCGCCCAGGCAGCGCGCACTCTGGGGCGGAGCACAAGGCGCAGAGGAGCCTTGAACCCCAAGTGGAGATACCTGTCGTTCAGTGGGGTAAGTGGATTGGGTGCTCTCTCTAAGTCGGGAAGGATGCGAACATGTCATTGACTCCCGTCGCCCGGCTTTGAAGGTAGTACGAGACCTCGCTGTCTCCCAGCGGGCGCTCGTAGTAGGGAGAGCCATGCGCTTTGTCTGAGTTGGTGGTATTTTGGTCTTTTGAATCTCTGACCTCTTCATTAGACAGCGCTGGGGAGGGGGCTTGAGTGCTCGCGGCTAGCGACGATTTTGGGAGATCAGTGGAGGGCGACATCGAGGATGGACAGGAGGGGCACAGGACCCCGCTAACCAATAATTTAAGGCGAAACATGTGATGAGAAAGCAGGGACGCAACTACATTTACTCCAAGAATGAAGGAAATTGATTTTCAAACGATCAATTTGGCAGCCGCATTTCTCCCTACCGGCGCCCTACGTACGCGATTCGGCGTTAGCCCACCGTGCTGCACCATGGTCTGTGATCCGGATCCGAAAAGCTTTTGCGTGTATGGGTCCTTGTATGCCCGCTTCCCGCTTATCCGGATATTGTACGGATCCAGACACGGCAAGCTGGCAGTGGAGCTCAGACATCCGAATGAGGCTGAGGGGCTAAGAACAACGGAAGCAGACGCCCGCGTGGGAAAGTGAAACAAATGAGGTTAAGATTGTCCGCTAAGATTGTCCAATAAATGCTAATAGAGACAAATAACAAGGGGAACAACAACAGCGCACACGCACGCCTGCACAGCTGACAGCTGTCAACCCAACAGCAACTGTGGGAATACAACTGCCCCGCTTAGAATGTCTTTCCCCACCACAAAAAGCTTGTCCCGCGACTCTGAATCAGTCGTCTGAATCCATTACCTTCTCTCGCACCTGTCTATCATTACTCTCATCCTTGTCATTCTTTAATGGGGTGAGCGCCTCGAGATCAACCGGCCGTTGAGGTGATTGAGGTGGAGCTTGCTCTGTCGCCTTGATCCACGTGTAGAACCTGAAGGCAATGCACTGAGAAACAACCGACAGATCAGCGGTGGGGACGCACATTGTACCGATAAGAATAGTCATAATTGACATCACCCGGTTACTGTAATTTTCACACGTGAGATCGAGACGACAGGACAGAACGATTGCCTTACACCGTCAAAAGATCCTGAAATATCCAAACACCCAGAAGCGTCTGAATTACGGAGCGAGCAGCCTGTACGCGAGTGAATGAATTTAGTGACGTCGGTGACAAGAGAAGCGCAATGAAATAGGGACGCACGCTTGAAAACATATGAGTGATAGGGCTTGTGACTTTGATGCTGAGCAAGCCTGCAACGCAGAGCAAAAACCCGAAGAACCCCGTTACAAGGGAACCCCATACGAAAACCCTCATATTCCAGTCGGGGCTAGCGCTCAATTCCAAAAGCCTGACAGGTTCCCCGAGAAGCATCACAAACGGAGCAACGAGGATAGCAGAACCCGCGTTTGTCCAATAAGCGAGTTGGATGGTCGAGTTATTGCAATAAGGGAGAGAAGACTTGATCAGGACCGTGTGGATGGCAATGGCCAGGGAGGAAAATACGCCGTAAAATAGACTTATGGGTGACGGAATGGAACCAACGGGAATGTTGCCCGTTGGTGCGACACCGACGAAAAACCCGATGGTGACTATTCCAGCTGCGATGATCACACGGATTGAAGGGTGAGCGTGAGTCGTGACGGAGGTGACGGCAATGGTCAAGGGCAAGACCAAGCCTCTTGCAATCTGATGGGAACCGATATTGAGTTGGAAACGAGAAAGAAAAAAACAAACTCGAAAACGGTACCTGGAAAAAGGTGGCCTCCACTTCTCGAAGACAGAGGGTGTTGAACACGAGGCCAACAATGTTGATTGTGACGACAGGAAGGAGCTTCTTGGCAGTGTACAGGTCCCATTGTGGAATCTCTATTCTAGAGGTGAATAGAGCTGAGATGTGAAGGAAGAGGACGGCGATCACGAGTTGAAGAAAAAGGAAAAGAAGTGGGGTATCGGGGGTGCTGTTAAGTACGGTCTTGTTCCTTTTCAATATGTCAGGGTACGTCAGACAGGCAAGTCCAGGGAGTAACATACACAAAGACCATCTAGGGATGGATGAGCGCGGGGTGGACACGAAAATCCAAAAAAGGACATACCACAAGAGCAGCAAACATGTAAAATGAGACAACACCCGCCACACGCAACGGCGAGGTATGCTTGCAGGACGAGTCCATGACCGGTCAAGGGGGGGAGGACGTGGGGGGAGAGAAGGGAGGGGGAGGGACCGAAGAAAGGAGTGGGCGGTATGATAGCAGATTTTGACTGGTTAAGGGGCGTGACGGTGACTAAGTGGGAGTAAGGGGGGCACCGTTACTGTGATCTGAGATCTGCGATCAATTTGAATCCGCCAAGGTTTGTCAGCCTTCCGTCCCCAGTCCCCATAAACCCTTCGTCCCTTCGTCGCCGTGTCCCCGCACGAGCGTCTCTGACAGTCTGTTGGTCAGTCACGAGTATCATGGCAAAAGACGATGATTATAGGCGGTCCTTGAGCCCTCTCATGCTTGATGACTCTCTTTCTTCTTCATCTCAACTCGATTCTCCGCGGTTTACTCCCGTTCGGCTCACCTCAAAACGTCGTAGGTTCGTAATCACAGCTCTCACAATATTTTCTGTCCTCTCCCTCCTTGCCTTCGCCTATCATTCCTCTTCTCGTCCTCTTCTTGTCTCGCAAGATTCCGTCCTCTCCTTGAATCATACTCCATCAGAGGACAGAAAATCTGCTCTTCTTGGCCCCCCCACCCGGCGCTTCAGAGGTTCGCCACAAGGTTCCTCCATCACCTTTCTTCCATCATGAAATTTTTCGTTTTCACTCAGATAACCTTCGTAACGACACAAAATACATAACATCTTGGATTTCTGCCGGATGGAGTGAGTGTCCCTCCTATTAATTTTTTCGTTCGCTTCCGACTGACGTCTATCCAGCCAACGATGTTATGACATACGTGAGTTCCTTCTCTCTCTACTCGCCTCAAGTTTCACTCAGTGTGACCAGGGAAACCTCATCTACCTTGCCATGATTACTGAACGTGTACCTATCATCGGTCCATTCACTCCTTCTCACATCGGCGGCGACGCCGGAACTGTCCTCTTCAGTGAAGTGTTCAATATCGATTATTTGAGTGAAAAGATCGGTATGCCAGTGCTTGAATGGCACGAAGTCAAGAATCTTTCCGACCCGGAAATTGAGGATATTGGTTGCTGGAGTGTCTGGCAGGCTGTCCAGGTTCGCGAATCGACGCCCCGGGGAACCAATGCACTACACCTTCAAGGCCTCGGTGAGCAAATGGATGTTTCAGAACAAAGTTTGGGAACTTATTTACCATTGCAAGACATATCTTTTACTGCTGGCCCCACCTGGCTTCAAAAGTTTCCTGGAAATCCACATGATCCACATGCTCACTTTTGGAGTATTGCCTCGTTGCTCTATTCACCTGGCAGGGAGGAAAACTTGGTAGCACCTCAGCCATCAGAGGAACACGGTGCTCTGTTACCACCAGATGAGCATTTGGCCTGTGTCGATTATCTGTATTATGTCTGTGCCCACACTGTAAGTTTTGTGGCCCCTCCATCATACTTTTCTCGCCTGAATTGCGACAGTCATTCGAGTACGAACACGACGTAAGTCCAGCATGGCGATTTGTGGTCAAGAATTTCCGTTGGGCAAACCAGCTTCAAACCATTGCTGACGGTTACTTGCGGCGTATTTTCAACGTCCCCGATCACGAACCCATCCCTCCTGTGAGCGTCACTTGTTTATTGCTTCATTGATGTTTTGTCAGCTTGTACTAAATTCTTCAAGTATATTGCCATCCATGCCCGTCGGGCCCCTGATTTTATCGTGTACTGCAATGGCGTGCCTAAGGAAGATTGCTTCCCCTCAATTGCCACCTACCAACGCCGCATCAGGGAAATCCAGGAAGAGACACGCGAGCGGTTGGGCGTCGTGCCACAGCACGTTGTCATGCTCAGTGACGAGCAAGATCCCGCGTGGTGGGATTCGATTCGTGAGGTAGGCTGGTACGTGCCAGACCACATTGCAGAAGATACAATCAATATCCATGGTAGATGGTAATGCATTTTGTTGTGCTCTTGGGTGCTTGTACTAACAATGCGCAGGTATCCCGTTCTCATCGATGCCGTTATTCAGTCCTCTGGAATCGGCCTGATTGGGATGCATGGATCAACCATGTCTCTTTTGGCAGGACGCCGCGTCCAAGACTGGCATAATGGAGTGTATAAGGACGTCAAATGGGGAAGTCCTGACGCCGATGACCACTGACAACATATTTGGTCACGTCGCAGATCTCTCGTTGACCGGATATTTTTGTGACGTAACATATTCTCTCTATTTATTTGTACCTGAGGACAATTCAGAATGAACTTTAATAATATATTCATCCATTAGATTAACCCCTGGGCGTGGATTGTATTGTACGTGTAGCCTCAAAAGCAAGGCAACCACGAGTATGGGGGCTGTCAGCCGTGGTAAGCGTCACGTCGTGGCAGTGGAAGCCTGATAGATAGGGAAATTATGCACTTCGGATCGCTGCCAGGCTCCACCAGGCTAGAACCTAATGCAGGACCCCAATGTACAGCAACTAGGCATAGAATTTGGTCAAGGATGTTGAACTTGGAGGAAATACTCATGCGTTGTGAGTTATTCAAATTCGTCGCCGGCAGACTTTTACGCCGACAGGCCAGCGCCACGCTGCGGAGCCAAACGAGTTCCTGTACGTATAGACGGCGGTGCAAGTGAGGGCGCTGGTTCCCATTGGCGGTGCGACGAAGACGACGCAGTGACCTGGAATAATTATTCCCACTGTCTGTCATTTGTTGCCACACCAACTCACGAGCGCCAAGCGGTGATCACCCAAATGAGCTTCACAGTATTTTTTGGAGCAGGAACACCGTACAGAAGAGCTAGAGACCCTTGACGACTTCTTTGATGCCAGTTCCTGAGGGGGGCCGAAAGAAACACCTCACCAGGTGTAGAACACTACTAGCTGTGACTGTAAATTACCCGCAATAAGGCTACTTACGATTTAATATACAGTATCGTAAGTCGTAAAAAAGAACGTGTTGGAATTTTTAGGACCAGACCCGCATGTCGGAGGTGTGGAGAAAGGGCGCATCAGATTACGGCTATCATTAAACACGTTTTAGACGCGTACCTGTTCCAAGAGCGCTCGTGTTAAAAATTTCCCAGCAGTACGGTAACTTACGGTACCTACTGTAACACAGCGAGCGCACATTACTTGTAGACTAAACGATCTAAAGGGATTGTGGTCCTCGATTTGATAAGATTCAACAGAGTAGTCGTCGTCGTCATCGGCAGACCAAAGGTGCGACCCAACCCTATCAAGTACCCATTCATGTAGTCGATTTCGGTATAACTCCCCGACCGGACGTCGGATAGCATCGAAGAAACATTCCCCGCGGTAACTTTAATTACGCGCAGACATTCCTCTTCTAGCGCCTGGGCAGTGAGGCCTGGAGGAACGCGACTGAGTCCCGTCTGGACCTTGACTTGCCTTTCCTTATCAGATCCTTCCTCCTGTGCCTGCATGGCGAAAGCTTGGGCTGCTTCGGAACAAATGCGGCTGAGAATTTTACTGGCTTCTGCAGTTTCAAGAAGTTCTCCATTACGACAGCCCAGAAGTGCAGTGAGGGGGTTGACCACCGAGTTTACGACCAGCTTGCGCTTCATTGCGGTCTCGACGTGCGAGATAGGCTTCCACACTGAGTTGAGTCCCGAAAGGTTCGAGAGAACAGCTACGGTGTTGCGCAGAGAGCGATAGGGAGAGTCATCTTCTCCCCCTTTGGGTGACATGATATTGTCTAGAGACTGCACCTGCTCTTGACTTGGGACATCCGTATCTGCTGCAACCGTCTCAAAATTTCTACCCCGCGGATCAGCAATGATCCCAAATGTTAGGGCCCCAACACCGGCATGGACGGTGTGAAAGTAATCCTTGTTCCATGCGCCGTGGTCATTGACAGCGACGATAAAGTGGGGTCGGTGTTCGGGATTGCGGAAGACGTCCTCGACCAATCGTTCGTAGACACCCATACCATTGTGGAGGAGTACAATGGTGGAATTAGGTCTCAGTCGGGGGACCAGTGCCTTGATCGCGTCAACGGTCGTATATGCCTTGACTGTCACGATGAGCGACTCGATTGGGAGGAGGGTGTGCTGGATGTGTGGGGGGATGTTCGAATCTAGGCCACCAGCATTGGAGTTTTCGGACGTGAGGGTGCGACGGGTGAAACGGTTTGCCTCTCTCTTTTCATACAGAAGTTGTTTCGCTACTTCGAAAACTTCGGAGCGGAAGGCTGTCGAGGTGTCCACCACGCCCTCTCGTTCAACCTTGAGGATGCTCCCCGCCAAGTTCGCCTTCTTCAGCCTGTTCCTAGTTTTGTGTATGAGTACCACACCATGTTTAGTGACGTCAAGGGTCTTGCAGAGATGGTGAGAGACGAGGGAACCGATTGGGCCTAGACCGAGGACATGGAAGTGCATTGGCTGGTGGAAATGAACTGTTGTGGACACTGGATCTCACGATGGCATCTACATACATCGTTCTCATGAGAAACGGAAGTCAAGACAATCAAGGTTTGTTGACCCTCACCCAGTCGACTAGTGGAATGTTGGCGTGAAAGCGGTACGAAATGACCCACTGACGGGTTTTGTCACTGTACTCGTTCTCCGGAGTACGAGTCTTCCCAGGCTACTATGCCACGACCGTACGAGCGCTACTGTGTTACTATACAGTTGTCATACAAAACCATGTAAACCATCAACACAACTAAGGGACCTCTGACGATTATGTTCGGAAGCAGCACCGGATGTCCCCTCAGGCTGGCCCCGTGTCCCACCCAATCCACCCGTGACTTCGCTACTCTGCAGTGATCTTTCTGTCATCGAGGGCTCACCTGAGCAAAACTGTCATGGCGAGCATAGGTTGTCGTGACCAGACCTATTCTGTAATTATTGACTTCTGTTCAACTCATCAC